>BOSO01018037.1:0-26267 GCA_018403395.1 Gorsachius goisagi | reverse complement strand
GGGAGGCCCCATCCCTGGAAACATTCAAGGCCAGGTTGGACGGGGCTCTGAGCAACCTGATCTAGTTAACGGTGTCCCTGCTCACTGCAGGGGGGTTGGACTAGATGACCTCTAGGGGTCCCTTCCAACCTGAAACCTTCTGTGATTCTGTGATTCTGTGAAAGATATAAAGAATGAGGGCAGATTGGGCTGGAAATGTAACGATGTCAAGATAAGCTTGAACTTCACAAATAATGTAGTGAACTGATTGCAGGGAGGGTCTAGTATGTCACATCCAAAAAGATGATCATTCACTTAGCTTTCCTTCAAATCAGCTCATGGGCAATGTGAGACAGTGTTGACTATTACCCCCTTGGAAAGGTCTAAACTCCAGTTGTCCCAAGCACCGTCACCTCTTATTGACCTGGAATTTTATAATAAATACTAGAAGCAATAATCCCCACTGGAATTGTGCTATCAAGAGGCTGGCTTGCATGGATATTTGGTCATTGTCTGGCAGGGAGATGGACAGAAAGCAATGAAATCTGTCTGGCTGTGCTGACATTTTACTCAGTGTTCACCAAGTCCTTTAACTTCTTTAAGTGTACTTTAGAGTTTGAGCTGCTGAGGGGGAAGGGAGAGGAAAAAGATCAGGCCCTAAAGCCTTTTGTATCAGGTTGGAATTTTGGTTTAAAAAAATCAAACTTGATCAGCTCCCTAACATGGGTAAAAGTCCTGTGTAAGGGGCCATGTCACTCTCCACTCAAATGGCCAGAAGCCATCGTTTCCACAAGAAACAAAAGCAACTAAAAGCTTTAAATCCTATCCCATTGTAGGAACACAATTGAATTCTCTTGCCAACACAAGGACAGAGTATACATAGTCACTGCATAGGACTGACAGTCTGTGTGGGAATTACTGAAGTCTAGCTGCAAGATTTCCATATACAGACATTTCCTGCCACGAGAATGTTACAGTACTAAGTCAGCATCCAAAGCAATCTAAAGAACAAAAGCAAAGCCTCTAAAATAGCAAGGAGGAAAAAAAATTATACACAAAGAACACTTCATACATTCAATACAGACATTTAAAGTAGAAGATATCAAGGTCATATCCTGCAGCCTTTATTCAGGCACATCAATAGGAGCGGGTTGTTAAAGTAAAGCCTGGGGCAGTATCTGACCTTTTTCAAATTTTTTTTTTCCTTTGGATAAGATGGTTATGAGATGCTGCCCACAAACAGAATTATAGGACATACCAAATTCAAACACACATTTGCAGCTGAATAATATCTGTGTTTCAAAGTATGGCCCCTAAGAAGCTCTATGAGTAGCAGTAAGAGACAAAAAATACTTGGGTCTACAGTGTGTTAACATAAAAATAATCTAATCTTGCTGTAAACAAAGCAAAGGGAGTTTAGTGAATCAGCCATTACATCAGCCACGTTTGAAGTGAACACAGCCGTTCCCACGGATGTTTGATAGCCTCCCAACCTGACAAATTCATTTTGTGGTGAAAAGTGAACAGGTAACATGCACTGAAGCAAACCTGCCCACCCACCTCCCAGTAAATCTTGTTTAGCATGAAGAGAGAAGAGAGGTGTAGTCTATAACTGTACTAGCTCAAATACCCAACTCATCCCTCTGACCTGGAATCCGGTTGCTCAACACAAGGAGAAATACAAGTTTTCCCAAGAAGTATCATGATGGAGAGCAGCTCCTTCTTCCACAAACAGTGTATGTTAAACAACACCCTTGTATCCCCATATACACAGACACCTGAGAGGACAGCAGCCACCATCCACATCAACTCCCCTTCCACATTGCCTCAGCTCGATCCCACTATAAAGACAGACAAGAACTATTAGGTCTGCAGTGTTTTTCTACTGTTCCCTCACTTCCCTTTTTCCTTTTGCAATGGCTAATGACATTTGCCTACAATCAAAAAAACATAATAAACTATAATAAAGCCTTTGCTTTTCTATGTGCCCAGGTGGCACACCTGTGCAGGGAGGCAGACTGCAAGAGCATCACAAACCTAGCTCTGACGTTATCATATGACACTATTAGAGCACTTCGTAGCTGTTTCATACACTCCCTGCAGCTCACTGCTGCCATTATTATTGATCATTACTTCATAATACTAATTTCAGTGTTACCAGAACAGCTCTTAAAGGTCATGTAACAGTCACCTGAAAACATATGCGTGCCATTGCAAATGGTATACACTGATACCTGTTTTGTCTGAGCACTTATTTGCTTGGATATTCTTGCTTCTTTCAGTGTATGCTTAGAACAACTTAATTTTTACAAAATTTTCCGCACCGAGTTTTCAGCTTCTTCTAGAAGAAAGCAGCTTTGGAAAACATACTAAAACAAGCATGGCAGATAGGAGGGAAGTAGGAACCTGTCCATTTATGTGTGCTGGGCTGGGCTTGGTGCCCCCCTTTAAGAAGGGCACAGCTACCTCATGCAGAGGATGTGATTTCCGCATGTGTAACGTCTCCCTCTACTGGCTAAAACCGTGGGAATACTTTAATTCCCAGGCAGGAAGGCTTTCTCTGGAGTGAGAATCCCGAGATCAGGTCACCTCCCATCCTCTTGTTCTTATGCACGTTTGTAATCTTTCTCTGTAATCCTGAAGCAGACAAGGTTTATGTGATGGAGCAGGTGATGATGAACTGGGCACAATTCACCTGAAACTCTTCCTTGTTGCTAAAGTCCTCAGTGAAATGCTTTGAAGACAAGGTCATGTTGAGCAAGTGCAATGGGGCCATTCTTGGGAACCCAGAATTAAAGGGGAGAGCTGCTTTGCAGAACCTTTCACCTTGGGCTCCAGAGCAGCATCTGCTTTAGCAATACTGCTTATTAAATGATTTTGAAAACAAAGATCCTAATGGTGAACCTTAAGTCTCTTCAGTAAAACCAGAGTCCAGTGGTTAAAAATGGAGGTTTTACTAAATCTCAGTTCTTTACTCTTTGAAGACCACTAAATCCATAACTCAGTGTTATTGTGTACCCTGCACTAACAGCATTTTTGCATCTGATCCTATCTGTATTCTTTTTAATGTTCAACAGCTGACAGAATTCATGAAAAAATATCTCTATACGTTTTGAGAATGAGAAACGCTAGCCTATGAATACACTCCAGATGGCAAGGCAAAGCTGGGATACCCGGTCAGGACAATTTCATGACACATAGCACCTACACACATCTTCAGTTTCCAGCACTGCATAACATGCTCTCTCACACCCTGGAGAAGTAATGGTCCTTATAGAGCCTTTAGGCTACAAGTGGGAGGGTACAATTCCCATATACCCCAACACTAAATGACATTAAACTGAGATAAAGACATTCTAAAGTTAACCTGCTGTTTCGTAAGCTGCTATCATATGGATCTCTTGCGGACAAGAAAAATGGGAAAGATGATCCATTCCATTAAAAATGGAAAATCCACTTCACACCAACTCTTCTGAAATACGGCCTACACTATAGATTCAGAGGTTCTTGATCTATAGGCTACAGACACTAGTATTTTTCCTGCTACAAGACTGTCAAGTTCAACAAATAATTCAAATACTATTTTCTATCATAATCCACACAATTGTAAATGAGGTAAATAATTGAAAAATTTAAGTTATTCACAGCAAGAGAATTGTATCCTTTTCATTGTTCTCTATCTTTTAAAAGCCTTTTTAATTCACCATTCCTTCCCTTTTATTTCCCTTCTTCCTTTGTTTGATAATCTTTTTCTAAATTTCCTTTCCTTGCATCCTGCATGCAGGGCAAAACCATTCATGCAAAATTCATCATAGGAAAACAAATATAGTATCTCACTCCCATATTCCCAGGAGGGAATTAACTGAAATTACCAGTTCTTGGGAAATTGGCATAGAAAAAAAGCAGGAGAAATTACTGTAGCCAAGTTGTCAGGGAAACTGTTAGCACTCTGGTAGCTCAGGAAAATGGGCTATTTGAAACACTTTCTTCTAAGTACCCAAGCAAACTATAGGGTCGTTTATGGGGATAGGAGGTGCACAAAGCCTGAAAGCATTATTGCCTTTGAAAGGCTTAGTAACTCCTGGCTGCTGTGGGAGAGCTCACTGCAGAATGGACTCTTGCTACCTTTCCAGCACAGACATATGGTTCTATGAATAGGACTTGGCTAATTCCCCCCTTTGTGGAAGTCTTTAGGAAGCTTTTCATTGTATAGCCCATTCTATAGAACTCCTAAAGCCAAAAGATAAGAGTGACATTTTCTAAGGAAATTATCCAATTCTATAGTGGGCTTTTTAAAAATTATTTGTGCCCAACCCTGTTACATTTCCTTTGCTACTCAAGGGACAGCAATTATCACAGCCAGCACTAGACAGCCTTCTGCAACTGAACTTCATTACTTTTAGTCCTGCCTGAGTAGATGGAAGCCCAGCACTTTGCCAAGTCCAATCACCCAGGTGGCTTCTGTAAGCCATAGCTGTCTAAGTCACAGAGCTAACATTCAGCACAAGGCTATGATTATCACCACAATCCTCCTCTCCTCTGCTCTCTGCTAGAAACTCTGCTGACTTGCCTTCTAGCTAGTGAAGACTTCAGGCTGTAAAATGACCTGAACCTAGGGCACACTGGGAATGCACTGCTGGGATATAAGCATTGCTCCAATAGCCCTCCCTGCACCGATGCACTTATACCCAGGTGATGCCTTGTTTTGCTCTGCTACTTGCCACACACACACACACTTACACCGTATAACTGGGAGAGCAGAAAACGACAGCTAGAGTGTGTTTCTGTGGTATAACTGCACTTGCAGTAGTATTTTTGTCAGCAGAGTAATGCAGATAAAAAGAGAAAAAGCAACATGCCTATGCCAACCAATCTTTTAAGTGTTGACCTTGCTGTGAATAGCTGACTAGCGATAGCAAGTACATGAACTGTGGGCAGGGTAGGCTGTGGGAAGAGGGACAAGAAATCCTAGGCTTCAGCCCTGACCCAGGACTGCAGTGGATATGTAACAAATAAATAACAAATCTGTCTTTATATATATTATAGCGGGAGATGCCTCAGTCACCTGGTGGTTGAAGGTGTGGAGATCTCACAAAACAGTCAGCAGCAGATTTCACATTATCGTGGCTTCCACACGGATCAGACTCTCGAGAAGAGACCCCTGGTCAACAATACATGAGGCAGAATGGGTTAGATGGTTATGGTTAGAACCACAATCCCTGCAAGAGGCCTGGGCCAGACTTGAGTATTCAATGGGAGAAACAGCAGAGTAAAGAGGGGAAGGAGAAAAAGAAGAGGGGGAAAAAAAACCCAAGAGCTAAAAACTTGCTGCCAACAATAGCAGGTTAACATCAGAGTCAAAACTAAGATATTTGGGGTTATACCCATTCCCCCCCTCTCAGAAACAAGGGCAAGGCATATAAACACAGTTATTTGGTTACAGACTCAGAAACCTGCTAACAGCAAAGTTTTGTAAGCTGATTTTACTTTCTATTCTGCATAGGAAGTTTCCTTACACGTACATAGCTCACTCATAGAGTGTTAAAGTGTTCCTTCTTGGGTTACTCAATTTGCCTGCTTGAACTACAGACCTACCAGCCCTGGAGATTCATCCAACTTGTACCTACTCATCCTCTCCAAAAGTGCTTGCCATCCCTGGCTCCCTTTCACCTTACAGCGTGAGGATGTGCACGCACATATACAAGGTGTGTTAAGAGGTTAAAAGGGTGAACTTGTGCTGGGAGCATCATGCAGATGATTGGAGTCTCAGCTTGGCACAAGAAGAAAGGCCAAGGCATGCCAGAATTTGCAGAGACATATTCCTCAAGTTGCTTGAACTGTACTTGGCTCTCAGACTCCTACCAAAGACCACAGGACTCAAGGTCACCATGTTCATACAGACAAGCTGTTAAGCACTTGAGCACACACACAGCTGATTCAGTCCACATCTGAGGCCCTGCCATCAAGGGCACTTTGCCACATGCATTCCTCCCTGTACAGAGCTTCCCCCTCACTCTTCTGTGAGGGATCATTCAGATCATTCATTTCACTGGCTCTAAATCTGTGGAGCAGGGCAGCCCAGCCTGCACTTTTGCCTTCCTCTCCTGTGAGAAAAAAAGTTTACTGTAGTTCTCCAGGTTAGCAAGCACATACTGGAAATATACTGGGGCTAAAGAGTCATGGAAAAAAGAATGAAACCCATGTCTGTAGCCCCAAGGGCAAGAAGAAATTGCACAGCACTGTCTGGACAGCCTGCCTACACCACTTGACTTTTCCCAGCAGTGCCTACAGTCACTTTCCTTCTAAATGAACCTGCTTAAGCCAAGTCTTAAGCCATGCCAAGTCTTGAAAGAAGAGCCTGGCAGACACCTGCAGCAAAGACCCTTTTGCTTCTTTGAAAATTGCCCTGTTGCAAACAACGGGCAGGAAGGATACTGCTGCAGAGGCTGGGACTCAGATTCAGTTCAATTCACAGCTCAGCAATCAATTTCCCTAGTGAGACAGAATAAGGCACTTTCTGTGCCCCAACAACCAATGTATAACAAGGAAACAGTGCAGCCTTTCTCCCAAAAGCACCTTTTGCTGGTCTGCTGAGCTAGGCTCTAAGGTTACAGATACACAGCATAATTTAGAAGGACTTTGAAATATCTGAGCTAGCTCGGAGATTAATTTAGAGAGTGAAAGATAGCCACATTAACAGAACTTGGGTCAGATAGCCCTGATGAGAAGCAGGATCTGTCCTACAGTACAACAGCTGGGGATCTTTCTCTTTCTACTACTAATCTCAAGACCCTTGAGAGAAGTAAGAAGTTGGCAAATGTCCCCGGCACAGGGTCATAAGGCAAAGATAATGCTAATGCACCTCAAATCTCTTGGGGAATAATGCCTCTGGCGAAACATAACTCCCTTTCTCTCACTTGGAACACAGCAACTCTGTTTTGGGATTTTTCTAGAGAAAGAAGAAAGTGTTGCCATATGGAGTTGAGGAGAAGGCGAGTAAGAAGAGGAATGTGACCTCCTTGGAGAACAGAGGCTGTGCAAGTAACACAGGTCATGGTTGAGAAGAGAAACATGGCAGGTAGGACAGGGAAAGGAGGAGTACAGTATTACAGAAGGAGCACAAAATAACAGCCAAACATGTTAATATTGGCATATAACAACCTCCAATATAACATGTATTTGGAACTGCAAAATGCCTACAGCATCACAGATCTTGATGCAGGATAGCACCTGGCCATGTACGCACATTAACGTTCAACACCTTTAGGCATCTCAATCGCATCAGCTTTAATAGGAGTTGTGCATCTAACTAGGATTTGGTAGCTTTCTACCTCTGTGCAAGTCCCATAAGCCTGTACTGAAGTACAGATAAGGCCACTGACTGGCACAGTGTTTCTGTCTAACAGAGGATACAAGGTATAGCGGGAAAAAGACACAGCATCACTCTGCCTGGGAGCTGCTAGCTCCAAAATCGTGTTATGCCTTAAACGTACGATAGCTTTCAAAGTTGGTTTTGTCTTCTCTGCAGGCCCATTCCCTAATGCTATCACCTACTGCATGTTCCAGCCTGCGTTAAGCACCACCCTAATCCACAAGAAGTAATTTTGCAAGAAATTGTGGTGATTTCAGCATATTTCAAGGTATTAAAATCAGTTTAGTAAGTATCAAACTCTGAAGTAAAGTAGATAATAGGCGTTAATCACCCAAGTAAATCCATTAGTCAGTTGCACAGTGTTCATGGTTGTTACTGTACCTACAGCATCAATGAAGTCAGAATGAAACATCAGCCTTCTCCAACTTGCTATAGCAAATCCAGCTGTTACTTTAATGGAATAAAAAAATTTCATCCCCTGTGATCTCCTTCTTTATTTTTGCTAATTACTTTGGTACAGAGATTCCAAAAACATTTTTATGCCACAATAAAAAAGTGATGGCTCATCTGGCCTGCAGAGGCGTAGTTACTACAAATATATTTGTAATGCAGATAATAATTCTGGGCAGCATGTTTCCACGAGCAAAAGCCAAAACGAGCAAGCAGACTGATGACTGTCACCTGAATGCCAGTCTTCTAAAACAGTGATCCCTCTAGAAAGATCAACACTGCTGCCTAAAAGCTATAGGTATGTGTGTCAGGCATCACCTAATATTTTGTCTTTCCTCATATTATCGGCTGAAGTTGTGTATTTTCAGAGGGTATTCTTTTACATATTTTGTCAATTTTACAGTAAGC
The DNA here is from genome assembly GCA_018403395.1 of Gorsachius goisagi. Classification (NCBI taxonomy): domain Eukaryota; kingdom Metazoa; phylum Chordata; class Aves; order Pelecaniformes; family Ardeidae; genus Gorsachius; species Gorsachius goisagi. The sequence goes on along the minus strand of BOSO01018037.1, from coordinate 18,058 downwards.
AAAGAGTATTATATAAAGGATCACTAAATAAACATTATCTTTCACTCTGGAAAGTTGAATTCCAGTCAATTGTTCATCACTATGGAAATAGTTGTTCAATATTTATACATATTTAATGCATAGGAGATCTAGATTGATAAAAAAGCTAAACAAAATCAGATGTGGATTTATATGTTTGTAATTAATTTACATATACAACTGGATTTATCAATCCAGTTCCATGCTACTGCAGGTAATCTCTTTAGATAGCTTCCTAACATCACAAAGAAAGTTTCCATACCTAGAAAATAAATCCAGGTTCTTAAAATTCCCCATTCAAACTATCCCCATTCTTGAAATGCAAGAGGGGAAGAGGAAGAAGTTGGGCAAAAAAGGAAGGCCAAAGAAAAACAACAAAAAATACTGGTTTTCCTTTCTGGAGTTATGGGAGAAAAAGAAAAAAGGTAAAATATGGAAAATAGTCTAATCTTAGTGAAGAAACTGTTCTGGAAGTTTAAAGTTCTGCTTAAAATCAAAATGTAAAGGATGGAGGGATTCTGAGGAGCCCAGACAGCTCTCAAGACACAGTTAATCATTGTTTTCATTTCACTTAGTAACAACGTCCAGAAAGATTTTACCTTAAAAAGATCACAGCAACCATCTTAAGAATAGACTGTCTCTGCTACAGAGATCTGCTGCTCAGTTACCACCAGTATTGCATGTATTTACCTCAGCGCACGCCCATTCAGAAGTCAAATGTAGTCATTCCTGCTCAAAATGGTCAAAGATAAGAACAGTGCAAACGCAAACTCTCATGTAATACCTCTGCCCTTGCCAAGTGGCGGCAAGTTTGAGGTGCTTCCAGACCTCCCTCCTCCTGTGAAGTGAAATTAGAGCTGAGGTGACAAGATACCCATCATGTAGGTAGCTGTCTAGCAAACACACGAGCCTGTTGCTTCACAGCGCTCCCATACCGCACACAGGCAGCCTGTTGCAAAACCCCCAAGCACTATACTTCTGCCAACCACATACCTTGGGGCCCTGTCCTTCAGGGCATTATATCACAGAAATTTGGTAGCAGCAGCTGACATTACTGCCACAAGGCCCTTGACTGCTCATACCTGATCCTACACCACTCCTTACCAGTGCTAGGACAATCGCACCAGGGCTGCACAGTGAACCACACTGGGACCTTACCCAAGTTTCACGTAACGATCTTCAGCCAGGTTATTTTTCATATGGATCAGTCTTCTGATCCTACCCATGACTCTGCTCCACACATAGCTGTAGCAGCACAACTTGTAGAGGCACATGGGGAAAGTGGAAAAAGGAAGAGAGACTGAAAACAGGAGCTGCTTCGGTCATCCCCATTGCCAAAGTAACTACCTTGGGAAGTAATTTGCTTCAAAAGACCATTCTCAAACAAAGATTTAACACATCTGACTTCCTGAACTCTGAGCCTCACTCCCTCTCCTCCATCAATTCCTGCTTCCAAGAAATCCATAAGCCTAAGGTTATTAAGTCATATTTTGAAGACTTTTCTCTCACTTGCAGTGATGGTTAAGTAACCACCCTCACATCATCCCTCTCAAGCACACAGAGCCATCCCAGTATAACCATGCCAGGTGGAGGTGAATACTGTTAACTGGCTGGGGTGAATAATTCATGTTTTAAATATTATATCTTGTGAGATTATTTTGGTACTTCCACTTTTGTCTCAGGCAAGAACTCGGAAACTGGTAAGAACACAGAGAAATGGACAGCAAGCAAAAAAAGTGGACAAAAAATGAAAAAGAAAGCGGACAAACAATAAACATGTTTGAGCCTCAAATTAAAATAGGTTTGTTTCCAGGTCTTGTCTAACTTTAATCCTGGAAAATGTGTTTGCCTGAACCAATCTGTCCATTGCCAAAAAACAACTGACAGTCAGCAAACACTTCAATAGTCTTCTCTTGAGTTATTTTGTACATTCCTGCCTCTTCGTTGCCAACCGTTCAAACCTATTTGCAATGATTTGTTTTTCTTTCTACTTTGAAGAATGTGATGACAGTCAGTGCAAAAAAGCTGTATAATACTTAATGTTGTGCAAGCACTGGAATGATGAAAAAACTGTTCTGAATAAACACGGTCATTTCTCCAGAAGTTATTTATCTAGTTGTTAGACTCTACACGCTTGTGTGGACTACTGGAATTACAGAATACTAAATCTGCAAAATGTTCATTTAACTCTATTGACAAAATAAAAATTGAAGCTGAATATCTCAGGATCAGATGGGCAGTCTTTTATGAAGAGCACATTCCCAAGAGAGCAACTGGAAGATCTTAGCTATCACATACAGCTTTGTAAACCACTAAGGAGACAGAACATTGCCTGTTCACAATTAAGCCAACAGCAAAACTTCACTGGAATAAGAATCATCCCAAGATAAAATGAGGGCAGATCTGAAACACATGTCCAGGCCCTAACAAGATACCTTGACAGAACAATTCACCCATAACTGCTTCACTAGCAGTCTTTCCCTCCTGAAAAACAAAGCCAATTTTTTAAATAATGTACTTGCAAAAAGGAAAACAATAAATTCTACCTCCTGTAAACTCTCTTTTCTTCCCACCCACTTTGAGGGGATTTTTTTCCTCTGCTTGTCTATGTCTCATTTCTAAGGCAAACTGCTAGCAGCTGCTTATTGAAGACTTCAGTGGTGATTCTGGCTGGTTAATGGCAGCTTACTTCTTTCAAAATAATAGACAAAGAAGGATAACACAATAAGAAAGATTTCTTCACAGTTTCCAACACATTGGATGAGTAATTCCAAAGGTACTGAGAATCTCTTCTGTTTGCAGTATTGCTCTCTTCTGCTTTATTTAGAGGATACAACAAAGAGCCAAGCTATACCATGCAGAAGGCTCTCCTTTGCAAGAGGGAAGGATGCAATTAACAGCTGACACATATAAAAGTTAATTGCACATTATTCTTTTGCAAGGGAGATTCCTGAATCCATTTCAATAGTTTATCAAGATAAAACAAGGTAAACAAAACAGGATAAAACCCAAACAACTCCCCCCATAATTTATTCAAATGTTTAAACATTCTTTAAAAGATAACTTAGCTAGCTGCTGACTGACATGCAGATGGCATATAAATAACCACACACATAGACTTTTCTCACTTTAAAGCTTTGATCTAAAACTTAGAGAAGATTCCAGAAGAAACACCAGACTGCAACTTGCCACAAGTAAACTACAGTCTTCTTGAAAGCCACAGTGCATTTCGTATTTATTCACCATACCACTGGCGAGATCAGAGAGTGTTCATAGTGAACTTCTGATACATGGAAATGCACAGCCTATATAAAGTTTATATTCCAGAGGTCTGGATTCAGTTTTGATGCACTGTTGAAAGCTGTTGATCTTGCTCACATTTGCAAACACTTGATAGAACTGCTGGCTTTATGAGAAGTTACTTATTTATATAACACACAATCAACACCATAGACCGAATACCATTTGCAGATAAATCAACAAGAGCATTCTTGTTACTCTGTCATGTCTTCTGTTAGCTCTTAGAAAAGAGGTTTCCATCCTTGCATGCTCAGGAATAAAGTTCCATCAATCAAAATAATTCATCAGTTTCGTAACGCCCCTCTGCCTCACCTTCATTGGCTCACGTAACAAGCACCCTGCTGAATCGTCTTCTGTAAAGAACATACCTTGGTAGCCTATTCATCTAACCCATCGAACGGAAAAGGAGTAGTTGTGTTGGTCAAATTTAAGCAAAAGGCACACCATGGTAACTAACAGAACCCCAGGCTCCACATCACCTTAGAAGTCCTACCTTCTAGCACAAAACAGTCAGTATCACAGTCACCAGACAAGCAGGCAGTGACAACTGCATTTAAACAGATTGGGCCTGATCGTCTTTAGGCCAATGTTGTAATGAGAAGAATACAAGCAAGAATTATTTTTAAATTACATCCCTTAGATGCTGCTTATGATCCAGCTTCTCAAGAACATTTAAAGTAATACTCTCCTTTAGGATAGGCAGCATAGGGATTATTTTACACTAGCCTACAGCATCTGAAAACTTGGAGTCAGGTAAGATACAAAACTAGAATTAAAGTGGATTGCGTGACTTCAAGTAAATCTCTGGTGAGCATTTATTCACATTGCAAAACTACTGCTGAGAGAAGGTTGACTCTAGCTTTTGATGTGGCCATAACAGAGAGAATACTCTGATCTGAGCTTTAATTATACATTAACAGCATCTGAAAGAGATTCTTCGATGCAGCTAATCCTTTCACACCTTGACCCATACAGTCTTTTTTAACCAACAGGAGACATTTAATAGCTTAGACTATTAAATATTACTCTGGTCCAGACCTACATCATAAATCCCTGAGACAATTTCCATTAAGACAACCTGAAATGACCTGGTTTTCAATGTCCATGATCTGATACACCTATTTGATTTAACTTATTATTCTAGTCATGGAGCTTGTTAAAATTGGGTGGCATATCAGAATCTAAATTATACACCAGGACAAACCCTGGAATTATATAGCCTTGTCTCTTTCCCAAACCTCTTGACCTCATTTTCCTAAACCCAGCCTGACCAAGGATCTCTCTAGGTTATTAAATTGTTAACATTTCACAGATTTTTGTATCAGCAGCATGAAAGAACTGAAAAATTTGTCAGGAGAAAAGTAGAGGCTACCACAGATGGGGAGGTACTTCCTCCACTACCAGTGGCAAGAACTGGAAATAAGAACAAAAAAGGAACTGGTTTGAGTTTTCGGACTGACAGAAAAAGATCCCACCCTTCCATATTCATTCTGAAGGCATTCAGATTGCTTTGTATTTGAGGAGTATTAATTTCCTCATTCCCCACCCCAACCTAATTTACACCGCAGGTCTTTCCACAAAAATTTGTAATTATAGTAAGGAGGAATAGAACAGCAGCAGATTTTATTTTACTGTATCTCTCTAGAGTTTGGTTTAGTGACTTTAAAAATTCAGTAACATCTATGGAGAGCTGGCCATCTAACACCCCATATCAGGGAAAAGAATTTCATGTTTTGCTCTTCTAAAAACCTTCATAAATGTTTCTTTTCCTGTTAATTTTACAGCCATTTTTCCACTCCTCCAGATCCTTCATACACATCATTATGTAACAATATGCCTTAGCCTCAGATAGATTCTGAGGCACGGCACCAGGAACCGTTAACTGTTTCGAAATATGATCTCATTCTGCTTTTTTCTTTTTGCTTAACCAGTTCCTCATCTCACGCTCTCCCTCCCACGTTAAATGAAAAAAAGCGAGGAGCTTTGTCACGGGCTTTTTGAAACATGATCTCTAAATAAAAAGTTGCTGCAAAGATGTAGACTACACTAAAACTAAACAGAAAAGGGATCAGAAGACCAACTGCCTGGCCATGACTCATTTTCTGCCACACATGTAAGCTATGCCTTGAGAAAGGCATAAAGACAGAGATCAAGAAGCCTTTGCTAAAATGGGGGCTTTGATGATTGGTAACAAGTGAGAAACAGCTTCACCACTCTGAAACAGAATTGTTCGTGCAAATCACATGCTGGCTCCCAGCAGACCCTCCTTGTCTAAGTCATTAAGACTCTCCCTCCTACCACTATTAGTCATGCTGACTATTAATGTTATTCATTATTACTCATCGTTTTGTCTTTGAATAACCTCATTAATTTCAGTGAGACATTTGCAGTAGGAGGTAGTAGATAATCTATGCATTTATATATGTATGCATGTCTAATTAAAGGCTATCAAATGAGAAGACTGAATTTCCCTTGCTGACTAAGCTGATCCTTAAAACTCTAGACCCAGAACTGAAAGTAGTTGTGGCTGCTGCTGAAGACAAGCTAAGTCAAGATTTCAGAAGAACATGTGGTAGAATCGGTCTTTCACAGCAACTTTCACAAGGATACTGCAAGTTATACCAGCCTTTCACCTCCAAGGCTCTACTGTATAAAAGAAACTGGAAAGGGGCAGCTGCCTGTCCCTCAGTACTCCCAAACAGCATGCTAGTAACAAAGTTGGCAAGCAGATTCAGAAGAAAACACAGCTTGGTACCTCACAGATCATTCTTCCATTTATTCCTGCTCTTTTGTGGATCCCACTGATGTTCAGAACATTTCTCCTCTGTGGATCTTCCTTCTTCCAAAGCTAGGGAGAAGAGCAAGCCAGTTACCCATTCATTATAAGATCAAACTGTACTTTATCCCCCTCTGTAGGCATCCTGTGGTAAGAACATTTGGGGTAGAAGGGCAGACTCTTCTTAAAAAAGTAAAGGGCCCATGAGAGCACCTCAAATCATCCAGGTAGAAAATGACTTGAGTGTTGTTGCTTTTTATTTTTTAAAAAGGAACGTTAATTTTCTCAGTGATTTCAGTACATATCAAAACTTCATGTGTTACGACATTAATTCTTTAATTACATTTTTAAAGAGGAAAATTCTTGTGATAACTTTCTACGAAATAAATTGGGACAGCAGTGCTACAGGCAGCAGGAGGGGTATGCTGTCTGAAAACATGGCAATGAGTCAGAAAAGCACGGCCAATGTCTGCTCGCTGATCATTTCCTTCAAATGCATGAAAGTATTCCTGCTATGGGTGAGAATTATAACTTTTTACTCTGTCCCCATGTCTTTCCTCCACTTCCCTCCCCCAAGCAAAGATTACTAGCACAGCTGCAAAATCATTACCCATCCTGTTTTCTCACCACTACCCACCTCATCCTTATGAATGCCAGCTGGATCAGGCAATGCCTGTGAAGCCAGGCTCCTAATCCCATCAGGGAAGGGTGATAGCAATCTGAAAGAAGCAAGGCGGGACACTTTCTAAATACTACCACCCACAGGAAAAATTGTACTCAGCTGCTTACAGACTATGCAAGCCTGTCTGCTCTCCTGGCTTGGACAAGGTGCAGGAAAACAAGCACAGGATCAGCCTGTGCTGTTTAGGGACTAGCCCTTTGAGAAGCAGGCCCTGTCTTTCCCCCAGCTTTTTGGAGCACACCTTGAATGTTAGCCTTGTAATACTGAATTTTCTCAGTCTTGTGCACTGGACACATTGGTTTACACAAGTTGTTCCCACTTCACGTTTGCCTGGAGCCAGTATTAAACTTCATATTCAAGACAGACCCACAGGCTGGCATGCCAGCTGAGGTGAGCCTAGTGGAACACAAAGAGCCTACAGCTCTTTTGCCACCAGATCCCACCTACTGAGTTCCCGTGTTCAACAAAGCCCCAGTACTGGATGCACCTGATCAACACGGGCCCCTCTTCTACCTCCACAACCCACTGCACCAGAAACCCTTCCCCATCACAAGCCTGGCTGCGGCACATGTTTGAGAGTAAATCAGGAGGTGGCACTCTGGATGATACAACGCTGCCTTCTTCTGCAAATTGTAAACATGAACCATCCCCTGCAGCTGGGGACAATTTTACTCACCACAAGCTGTTAAGAAATAACAGCCTATGCACTTTCCTCAGAACTGGTGGTGTATTTTGCTCCGATACAGACACATACTGAGGCTGGGGAAGGAAACACTTATCTCCCCCACAGTGGAGCCAGACTAGAGGCAGGCACCATCTTATCCAAAACAATGAATAAAGTGATCTTACCATTGACTGAGCTTTCAAATGCTTCCTTTCCTTCAGATAGGCTTCTCCTTAACACACGAGGAGGGGTGGAGTTCTTCTCAGACTTGTAAATATTGTCAGAGGTACATTAAACATATTGATTGCTATGGTGTGTTTCTAGACAGGGGCCAATGCCAACGTGGGCTACAGTTGCATGCAAGCCCTCACCTCCTTCCAAGAGCTCAGCCATAATCTCATAGAGATTGGTCAAGGCTGACATACTTCAGCTTGGAAAAAAAAAAAAAATCTGCCCCAGGGCATTTGCAAATAACTAGCATAAGAACCAGAATCTATCGGACAAGACCAGGAACTTCCACACCTGTGAAACTCAGGTCTTCGTTATTGTTGTATTTAAGAATTCCATAGCTTCAGTCGTATCATTCCAGTCATCTCAGTCAGAAAATTCTGAATTAATCTATTTGTCTGTTTGAGAAATAGAGGGAACAGTTATTTACCTATCACATAAGAACGTAGTGAAGAAATATTAGGTTAACATGTCTTCTCCCAAGTCATAAATCATTGCACAAGTACCGAGCAGAATTAGAACTTACATTTTTTTCAAAAAAAGACTCATCATATAATTTGTCTTCTACAAATACAGTTGTGGCAATTCGCATGGATATAATAAAATGACCTGTTACAATCTTTTAAGAAACATGTTTCATCAATGATCCAATGAAGAAATACTTTTCAATGGGAAAAAAACCCCACCAAACCCAGTTTAAAACTATCTCAATTTTGATCATGAGAAATGATGGGTCAGTCCTATTCCCAGTTACAGGTAAGCAAATGGCAAAGCTTCCATTGACTTCAATGCGAGAACAACAGGACCTTGAGGCAATGTATTTTAAGTTACTGATATTCACAGGAATTTCCCTGTGAGCACAAATGTCATCCAGTAACCACTGGGCAAGAATAAAATGGTGACATTATTTCTAGTGCAGAATAATGGTTCATGATCTTTGCACTGTGCCCTATAGTGCAAATGTCACTACATTTATTAAGATATTTCTTTTCCTTTGTGTTTGAGGGTATGGATCACAGCAGGAAATATTTTTATTTTTACAGTGACCTTTGCAAAGCTTGCAAAGCTAGATTATGTGGTGGTAATGGGACAACCCAAAGGTCATGAAACATTATTCTGCCCTAGTAACTATTAGAAATGTCTCCAGGGCCAGTTTTTCTAGTCTTCCACCTCTGGAGACCTGGGTTCAGTATTGGCCACGCCAGTTATACGCTGGAGGCTGTTAAGAGTCCTCGTTAACATTTCACCAGTTAACTGAAGGCTACGCTTCCTGACTTGATGAAGTTCACTCTCTCTTTAGATACTACTGAATCATCCAGACAGCAAACTTAATAAAGATGTTTAGACTGGGGGGAAGTGAGAGCTGATGTCCAAATGCAAAGGAAAATGCTGCTACCCCCTTAAGAACAGACAATGTGAAACTACAAAACCAACTTGAAGGTGAGGAAGAGGCACTATCTGGGATGACATTGTCAAATAAAAGCTCCTAATGCAGCAGTGCACAGCTTGTCGGCAGTAGACTATACTTGTGATATTTCACAGTGATTGTCAAAACATTAGACCACAACAATGAGTACAGTACTATTGTGTTAGTCCATACTTTTCAAAATTACACAAATCTAAAACACAGTGCATGAAAAGCAATGCATTTTTTTTTTAAGAGCATTAGTGTGCATTTGTATAGCAGATAGTAAAGTGAACAGCAACACTGGCTAATAGGCATAAATGTCTGCAAAATACGTGTGTTTTCATCACAGTGGCATTGGAGGGCACAGGATACAAAGTGACAACTGAAAAAAAAAGTAAAATCTAAGGCTCAAAACCACATGGAAGACAAAATAAGCAGCAATGAGACACTAAGGAAGCAGAAGCTAAAGCTGTCCTGTTGATTCACACATAACCAACACGAGGTGAAGTAGTTGCAGCAGAAGGAACAGGATTCCTGGGGATGACACATGATTTAGAAAACCATTTGCCTCCGTTGCTTCAGAACGTCCAGTTCTGGCACTGCCACAACATGTCACTTTGAAACCAAAATGGCATCACGAAGAATTACACAAACATGGGCATGTGGTTAACCCTGCTGGGGCTTGTTACCATGATGTAACCACCTGATTTTTCTCCTCAGTGTTTTGTATGCCAGGATTATAAATTTTTTACCATTTTAGCCTCCGGGCTACCTAACTTTAACAGAGCTCCACCTTTTCATATGTCTGCAACAGTAAGTGCATCACTTGGTTGTCCTTACATGAAGCCGATGCTGAAAACATCTTCGATATTCCAGTATGACAGAAACAGGGAGAAAATGCACTGGGAGAAATGAACCAATGGCAACTTCACAACAATTTTAAAAAACGAGAGGAATGTGTTTGGGGGCTAGATTTTTAGGGCGCTTCAAGGTTACCAATAGGATTCCATCTAGGGTTTTTATTTTGTTCTTAAAAAAAAAAAATTAAAAAAATTAAAAACCCACCTGATGTAATTTTCAAGGAAAATTACCACAGAATAATACTTTTTTTTTTCTTACTAGGGTTGAACATGACTGGTGAGCTACACATTGGACTCTCACAAAATGAGCAAATAGGCTTTGTGACACAAACCTGCCCTCTGCTGGAAGTACAAGAAAACAGTAAATACAAAAGAGAATCCCAATATAATTTGAAAGGGATAACTGATATTTTTTGTACACAAACAGTGCTTCTTTACATTATATGTTCTCTTTCTTTGAATGACAATGAACTAGTTTTTCAAACTCTGAATAATCCATATTATTCAGTGATACAGAACAATGTCCAAATACCACATCAACCAACGTAACATTACTGATCCTGCATAGACCTAAGTCTATGCAAGAAGGCAACTGGCAGTACAGCCAAGAGTCTGCAGGAATCACTGACCTGATAAAAATACCCGTGTCTTCCTTTCCTCATGAAATTCCCCACTAGCTGCACATGCGTACCACACCTCTGGGAATATTCAGCTTCTTCTAATATCATCCTCCTCCATAGACTGTGAAAATCACATCTACAATTGCTGTCTTGTCCCACTTCTGCCTGTTCTCAATTATTTTTTGCCTTAGAAAAAACAAAAACCTATTTGAACAGCTCCAGCATGCATCCTGTATTCACATACACAAAGATCAATGCATATTAAGTAGGCCCCAAGCCTGCTATGAAATGATCATTTTTCATCTAAATAGAACAACCTTGTTAAAACTCAGTCTCCCTGCAAATAAAGGACCACCTAGTCCAAATAAATGAGTGTGACCAGTGTTTGCTTCCTGACCTACTGAAATCAAGCAAAGCTGCAGATGTTGAGCGTTTTGTAAATATATGGTTTGTAAGTACCATTCAATTATTGCAAAAGAAAAGCCCTGCTTCTTCCAGCAGACACCCACTCTCATCTTAGAGCTAACTTGTGGCTCGTTCTTAAATCCTCTGGTTTATTACCCCTGGGTATCACAGCTTGTCCAACCTGGGCATGTCGCTAATAGACGGTATTAACAGCATGAGCTCAAAAAACATTTGTGCCAAGAGATGAACTCCAGGGCCACTTACATTATCCCCTCTTCTTTTTCATGGACTTTATGCCAGTTAAGCACCCACGTGCTCCCGCACAAACACAGGGTTAGTTGACAGATTGCAGCCACAAACTATAACAGCATCACTGCACATGGCCCAGAACCTGCAAAACTGTGTTCAACCATGTTTGGAGACTACTTCCCTGTAAATGTGATCCCCCAACACAGTACTCCGATGGGGTACGTGGAACTTGAAACATCAGTGGATCTAAGGCGATCAAACATACTTTTAGTCACCTTCATAGTTTCACAGGGCGCATATATTCAGACTCCACAACTTTCTGGGGACTGCTAGCTCTCCTCTCTGAGCAGTACCTGCAGCTGTGCCATTATTCAGCCATGCTTTTACATCAGCTAGCACAAGCCTTCTTCATAGGCAAAGGTGCCCACTCACTCCCTGCCAGGGCTGGGCTCCTCTGGAGCTGACTGCTCTACGAGCTGCATTCTCACAGAGCTGCAAGGTGCTCAGAGCAACAGCTTAGTCTGCAGCATCCCTGGCGGCTAGGTAAGAGTATGGAGCCACTGCTGGGAGCAACAGATTCTTTGCATTTTTCTCCTGCATGGGACAGGAGCTCTTGGATCCTGCTGAGCTCTTTCCTATTCCAACTGGAGCCAGTGTCCGTCATGAAGAGCAAAATGGACAACCTGGCTGATCACTTTGCTTTTGTGAAAAGCAAAGGCTTCCAGCTGCTGCACTCAACTGTGCTCCAATTTCAACAGCAGTCAAGAATCAATGTGTCCATGTAGGCAGTGATGATCCTATATTTGAAATCGGAAAACTTCCCAGACATACGAAAGTTCACCTGCCAAGTGGCAAGTACCTCAGAAATTACAAAACCTCTGAAAAATCCTTATAAGGAAGTTTACAACCCTATGTCTGGATAAGAAAGCACTGCAGTTGGAAATATGTCAAAATTACCTCATTCATCTGCAAAATATATATATATTTATTGCAGAGTTGAACCTCCTAGTGATGCACTCTGCAGGAGGGTCTTGCAGCCTAAGCACTATCCCAGGAGAACCAGAGCTCGTCAACCCTTATACCTTTGTACTGCATAAATAAGTAAGCCTGGTCTTCAGGATAACCCTTAGCAGACAGTGGCTTTACCCAGTATCTTGTGTGTATATGACCAATGTACTTAAGGTGGAAGAAATATGATCCAGTAGATACGGAAAGTAACAAATACATTTTAACATTTTCATGTTGCTGAGCAGCACTGGCATTTAATTAATAGGAGCCTTGGATGAAAACAAGACTAACTTAAGGCAAATTTGTGCTATTTAAGGTAATTATTAACTGGGTTATTGTCTTGCATTTGGCTAGTAAACAAAGCCTATCTTTATTAAAGCAAAGTAAAGCCGTGAATGAATGAGTTTTATGGTGCAGTCACTTCCTTTCTGCCACAGGGCCTAAACCTATGAGAACTGTCTTCTTCAGCAAGTAAGAAGACATAGCATTTCCACAACTCCAGCTGAATCTCACATTGCTCTAGGTTAAGGGCTGGTGACAGTATTTGCAGGTGTAAGCCTAGTCCCAGTAAGCCAGCCTAGTCCCAAGTCCCAGTAAGGACCAGTAAGAAACAGCAAGGGCAGACTGGAAAATGCAACGGGACACGCCAACAGGACTGGAAGATATTGGACAGGATGATAGCGTTTTAGTAGCTAAATTCTGCTCCCAGTTATTTTCATACAGGTCCTCTGGCACACTGCATCTATTTTCTTTATTACCCTTTCCCTCATTTTCCATTTCTCTACTCCTTTTTGTGCAGCTTAGTTCAGTTTGCATTTCACCTTACCAGCTCTCCCCTCATTTTTGTATCTCTCTCTCCAGCCTCTCCTCTCTGGACTCTCAGTCAAATAAAGTTAGGATGGAATTCTCACAGTTTATTACATCAAGAGCAAATGTTTAGAATAGAATGTTTAAAATGAGACAAAGATGGATTTCTGAACCCACATGCTAATCTGAGAAAAGCACAGTAGGGAAAAAAAAACCCCACCCAAACAACAAAGTCTTTTCTCATTGACTGCAAAGATGCTGCATGTTTCCTCTACCCGTGAACTTCAACTGAAGCCAAAGTACTTCACACTTGGAAAATCCTGTGCCAAGTCCTTCTTTTTCTAGGTTTATACAGTTTGATAGCCTGTACTGAGGAACTAGGTTCAGATTTTTCTCTTTTTAATGTTAGGAAATTCTTGCTTACACACTTTAAGTCTCGGTAATACAACAACAATTTTCTTGCTTAGTTGTCACTTACATTCCCTACAGTTTTGTCATGAGCTATACCCTCAAAAGGGTAGCTATAATTTTACAATGATCAAAATGCATTTGATCAAATGAGTGGGACACATCCCCTGAATTTTCTATGTCATGGTTAAACTTATTTGCATAGGCAGGTATTTTTCTTGGCTTACAGTAATCTTGAAACACTGTGGTCACAGCAGATTTTTGCTTTGCCATTTTCAAATGATAATGTGTCAAAACCCTCCTGGGTCTGTCCTGCTCACTTAGTTCTGATCATTGTGCCCTTTCTTCCCTTTAAGTTTTCTTTTTTTTTTTCCAATCAAGACACATTAATTCAGCCTCTCCAATTTCAGAGGCAGATGAAGTGCAGCTGACAAGTTGGGGGGTGAGGGGGGAAGGAAACTTCTGTCTTGATTTCTGCAAAAGAATAACCAGGTTTGGTTACTTATTTTTCCTACACAATTAAAGCTCCACAGCACAGCAAGGGCCCTACCTCTGAGCATGGAGACAGCACCTGCTCACAACCAGGAGCCCCTCTCCATAACAGGTCCTGTGGGCATCACCACAACAGAAGCAGTAAGTGTTCATTTTCCAGCTAATGCCAAAATACTAGCAGAATACAAAGCACATTTTAAGTTGTAAGAGCCCAAAGGCTGTCCTTATATTTGCACCGTATCACAGAACCAAAGAAATTGCTAGTGACTAAAACACAGCTGCAAAAGGCCACAGCAGGAGGAGGATTTTGTCTTCAGTTTCCTTCCTTCTCTGGCAGCCAGGTTTTTCGGAGAGACCTTCTGAATCAGCCGCCACTTACCAGCGCTCACTCGCACAAGAGGGCACTGTAGCCACACACATCAGGACAGAATGCCTCAGCCTGGCAAGCTGTTCATCGGCAGAAACAGGCTTTAAACCACTCTTCCTTTGAGTTAAGAGCCCTTCTCATCCAGGCTGGCAGCACACACAGCAGTATGTGCTGTGCACCGGTACTCCTTGCATGGACGGATTGCTTTGGGGTAAAACATACCTTGCAGAGTTTATCCCAGTTCCAAACTTGAATAAAATTTTACAGCTATGGTTTACTGCATGCCCAGGGAGTTGAAGTCAAGGAAACAATCATAAGCTTTAAAAAAAAAAAATAAAAATTAAATCCCAATTCATACCATTGAAAGGAAAAACCTTCTTTGCTTGTAATAATGTGAACATTTAGATTACACTGGCAAACAGAAACCTCCTAGATATTCACAGGACAACTGGAAGAGAGCACATGCAATTTGAGACGAAGGTATCAAAAACTTATTAGTGTGTCTGTCCACTTGTAAATCTTTAAGCACGTTAATGCTTTCAAATAAATGGCCTGTCTTCAGGATCATAGCATACACAATTCTCACTAATTCAGATATGAGTAATAGGCACAATATACCCTAAAATATCAGGCTACCACTAACACAAGACACCTGTTGGAGTTACCTAACTTTAGGCTCCCCACTTAATATTTTTCAATTACATTTATAATAATGAATAACAAATGACAAAAAGGAGAAATAATTACGTCCTAGCTCAGTACCCCTAAGTACCTGAGTTTTGCAGCTCTAGAAACAAAGTAAGAGAAGTCTGTTACATACAAACATATTTATGTTCTGATTTGACTCAAGCACTGGGTGGACATGAAGGCTATTTAGCAAAAAGAAGTGCAGGATGGGAAAAATTAGAAGATGAAAATCATATTTAAGATCAGCCACAGAGGGGGTCATTCCTGGTAAACAAAATAATAAGAGAATAAGCAAATCCCGCTTGCACTTCTGGAGTGCTTTTCATTTGACACTGATGATTAACAGAAGTGGTTTGAAAAGAACAAATCTCAACAACATGGGTTGAGATTTCCAGTGGGGAAATCTGCAACCAAACCACTGCAATGTTGGGATGCAAAATGTAAGGGGTTCCTATGGGGAATGAGGTTCGCTTAAAGGACTAAACCACATCAAGGAAGTGTTAAGCATGACAGCCCAGAAATAGCTCAGGAAATCCTTAGAGCTGATTGCTGGAAGCTCTCAGGAGAACTATCAACCTGTAACTTACCTTATTCCTATACTCCTCTGTTACCACTCTAGAGACAACACACTGGACGTGATGGACTTTTGGACTAATGCCATATACCCTCTATGTTCCTCTGATCCATCTTGGCACACAGGAGCCCATACCAATACTGACCCTGAGAGGTGACCTGACAAACCGGGCTAGGCCTTCAGCCTACGCCACCCCCACCCCCCCCATCGAAATGCTAACGTATCCAAAGCACAAAACTTCTGAGCATTTTCCTGCTCTTAACGCCTTTCTTGAAACTCCTTTTCTTTCTCTGCCCCACTTTTTCCCCACACCTACAGTACTGATAAAAAATCCCAAACAACCCAACAGCCTGGCTTAGGTAAGGCTCTTTTATGCAGTCTTCTACTAGAAGACTCAGATTAAAAAGGCAGCTAAAAACCTATGACTTCAGCAGCTGATACTAAAATTTGCCAGGTCTCAGAACATCTAATAAATTCATATGCTGAACTTGCTTTTCTATAACAGTGAGATTATAAAGCCACCTAGTCTTATTACAAGTCACAGCCTCTCTCTTTCCTGTTATTTTTACTTTGCTTTACATTTTTGCTTTCTGTTGTTGCAGCACTACAACAAGCACAGTGAGTGTTCCAGCACACTTCATCTAATATCAGGACACATGCTATTATCTTTATGTCATGTAAAAAAACCCACCACAAAACTGCCAAAATTGGGGAAAAAATTTCTTTTAAAAAAAATCCTCTCTGTAGGGGATATTGGTACAATTAAAACCATCGTGATATTACAAACATTTAGCTCCCCCCATCTCTTCAAAAGATTCAAAGTGACAAATATTTGCCACAGTATTTGATAGATCTGTTCCTGAAATGCCAGATAATGGTTTATAGCTTGCTACTGCATGACGGCAGAACCATGTAAACATCATGAGCCCTAAGAGCCATTTATTCCAATAAAAAACAATACAGCAGATTACATTAAATCAGATAACATTTTTTCAGATTCACAAAGGCACAGATGAAGTCTGTATCTGCTGATCCACCTTTAGATTTCATAGAATTTCTCTCCCATCTTCTGTATGCCCATAAATTCTCCTGCCATAAATTCTCCTGCTTCCATAAAAATCACCTTTTGTGAATGGAAAAGTATGTTGCTGAACTCAGTGCTAACATTAAAGAACAGAGGCCTTCCCTATCTATGAACAGTACATGTGAGGTTTGAAAAGCTGTTTGTGTATAGCCAGTTCTAACATTTGCTATTTACAAAGACAAAACAACTATAGTAAATTAATTCTACCAAGATTCTTTGCACTAACCACAGGAGCACTACAGGTGCATTTGTAAAGCCAAAGGGCATTGCACTAAAATAGAATAATCCCTTGCGACATACAAAAGCAGTGTCTGATTTGCTTCTATCATCCAAAGACATTTGCTTGTAGCCGTGTGCTACCTAAATCTAAGGTGTTAATGTACTAGCCTGACTTCAGAAATCTCAGGAGTTGCTCACCCCAGGCAAAAGATATGCATCTTTTTGGGGGACTACTATGTAATATAACACATAAAAACTCTATTTCTTAGAGGAATAAAGCAGCATCTTAGATAACATTGAAGGGAACAGATTCTTTTTCCCCCTCTTCTAGGCTAATTCTTACCAGATTTGTAAGAATAATAATCATGTTGTTCTTCCCCCAAAATCCCACACACCTAAAGAAAAAACCTGCCAAAACAAAAATTCCAAATCCCCTGAAACACACACGCTCTCAGAGACAGTGCAGCATTGGACTGTACCCCTCTGTTCAGATGCACTTTAAAGAGCTACAATTCTATGTTACTAACCTTGGGCCAAGTTCAACATATTCTATTCATATTAACTTCAATAGGGATGCATGAATAAATAGCATCCCTTACACCAGCGAGTTCTACTCTGCGTGCAGGCTGCCACATCTGGTCCTTTGTGACAGTGTCTCTCTTCCCAAGCCAGAAGGCACCCTGGCTTTGGAAAGTCTCCAATTCTAGCCAGTATCCCACTCCACTTCTACAGGAGAAGTCTTCCTACTTGTGTCTCCAGAGTATCTGTATCTTGCTCCTACGCACACTCCTTTATTTGCCTTTTCCAGATCGCACTCTATGTCATTATGTTTCGTGTATACACATCCTTGGCATGTTTAGGACTACGCTAGATGGTCCATAACCATTACTACATCAAAGAGGGTATGTTTTTGAAGTGTTACATTCGCAATCAGAAGTGCTAGAGTCACAAGCCCAAAAAACAGGTCTGTAAATCCTGTCAGAGTTACAGAATCACAGAATCACAAGGGTTGGAAGGGACCTCGGGAGATCATCTAGTCCAACCCCCCTCCTAAAGCAGGGCCACTTAGAGCATGTTACACAGGACTTCATCCAGGCGGGCTTTGAATATCTCCAGAGAAGGAGACTCCACAACCCCCCTGGGCAGCCTGTTCCAGTGCTCTGTCACCCTCAGAGTAAAGAAGTTTTTCCTCATGTTCAACT
>BOSO01018036.1:93094-121014 GCA_018403395.1 Gorsachius goisagi | reverse complement strand
AGTCTTCATCCCTGGAAGTATTTAAAAGAAGGATAGATGAGGTGCTTAGGGACATGGTTTAGTGGTGGGATGGCAGGGTTAGGTTAAAGGTTGGACTTGATGATCTTAAAGGTCTTTTCCAACCAAAGTGATTCTATGATTCTATACCATAGCAGTAAAATGGGCAAAACAGTTGCATGCAATTTTGGTGTCCTGGTTTTTAACTGGGGCTAGTAGGACTTGTTATTCCAAATGAACACAGGTGGTTCTCTGTGTAGTTAAGCTGTGGAACTCCTTGCTGAGGATATTGTAGAGGCAAAAGGTTTACATGGGTTAAAAACAGGACTCAACAAATTCAAGTGTTAGAAGAGAAGCCAGTGGAGAGTATTTAAATACACAAAACCCTTTTCGTCCTCAAGAAGTCCCTGTAAAGCAGAGGGTGGAGATCAGAATACTGAAGGAAATACCTATGGTGGACTTATTCATACTTCTTTTTGGCATCTGCTTTTAGCCACTGCTAGGGATAGGATACTGTATCAGATGAACCTGTTGTTTGATCCAGTAAGGAAACTGGAGAAAGAGCAGAAGAGACCTGCCACAGAGCTTACCTGAGAGCTGGAGAACTTCAGAAGAAGACTTTTAAAAGCTTTATCTTTTCAGCTTAGCAGAAAAAAGGAAAAAGATTCTGTGGTGATTTAATTATAGTCTCTAGGTATTTCCATTACATATTAAAGGCTCCACTTTAGTAGGAGAATGTCAGCTGGAATCTGAGGCCAGTCATTTCCAAGAGAAAATAACAGCATTTTTAACAGTGAAGGAGAATAGCTATTGGGCCAAAATGCTTAGAAAATTAGTAGAGTTGTCAGTTCTTAATGTCTTAAAATCAAGACACATGAAGCTCTTCTAGTAGATATGCTTTCACCAAACACAATATATTAGACTTCATTCAGAGTAACTGAATGAAATGGAATGGCTGGTGATATACAAATCTGATTGATTTCATGTTTTTTTTTCCCTTTAAAACTACAATTCCATAAATCTTATCTTAGCAAAAAAGTTTGTTGCACATTTATGCGGGGCAGAGCTGTAAAACTACCCTGTGTAGTTCACTGCTGAGGACTTCCTGCCTTCTAAACCACTAACAGAAAGCAAAAGCAAATTGAGAAATTACTTTTGAATTAAGTAAACATTTAAACCTGAAATAGTTTTCTTTAATGGCATAATTGTGAGATTTACAAGCTTTTGTAAGAAAACTGAACAGACAAGTATTTGTCCACCCAACAGAGGATAAACTTATCCTTTGATTTCTGTTTGAAGAAGACAGTATTTTTCTCTGTAGAAAGTAGAAACTGAGTAGTATTCCCAATTTATTGTTATAAATAGGATTTTTAACTAGTTAGTTGTTTTTTCTTCACTGAGTTGTCCCTTTGGATTCCCAGATTCAGTTAGGCTTTAATAGGTGACCTCTTTTTGCAGAGCTAATACTTTCTGATTGGACTCCCTATCAGGCCAAAAACTTATCCTCTCCCCTTCCCTCTCCCTCGCCTCTCCATTGAAGTGCTGATCTCTTCAGGAATTTAGGTAAGCCGTTAGCTGAGGTGTATGCTTCAAACTTGGGAGAAGCACTTGTCAAAGAACTGAGCAATTTGTATTTCTCCTTTTTCTCTTATTAAACTCTTTATTTGCTAAGCACCAGTTGTGGCTTTACATCCAAGGTAAGTTACAACCATAATCTGACAAAAGATCAGAAATCTAGTCAGATTTGTACAACCATATAATGTAAAAAATGTTATGAATATTGTCAGTAATAGAAGGCTTCTACAAGGACTAATTGATCCTATACTCTAAACATGAAAGAGTTTTGGCCTAAAACATTGCTGAGAGATGTCTCAAAGCCCACATATATGGCACACTGTGCTTTGAGAGGATGCACTGAGAGGAACATATTTTAGTAATCCTGATAATTTTTTGAAAGTGTATTTTTATATTTCAAGCCTAGTCAAGAAGTAAGAGCATTTTATCCTATTGAAAAAATTCAGAACTAATAGATTACAGGGTTTAAATCGGCAATCTGTAAAATATTAACTAATATAGTGCAATTAAACTTAATATCATTAATAACTTTTGCCCTTTAGAATGAAATTTTATTTTTATACAAATAAGCTCTCATTCTCTACAGGAAAGGAAAATCATCAGAAGTTGAAAGGTGTTGTAGATATGTTGTCTGTTTACATATTCACGTAAGGAATGTCCTTATGCCCAAGTGTGCTTATGCCTTATCTATCGCTACAGATAATTGCTACATGCTTGTGCTCTTGCCCGTCAAGCATGGTAAACCCTGGGTAAGCCCAGCCATAGGGCTCTCCATCATTTGTAATGGAATTTAGTGAGCAAGGCAAAGATTGAGCTAGCATGAATCTGCATATAGACAAAACCCACACCTGAACATCTTCTGATTTACTGGCAAATCAACATCTTTTTTTCCTTCAGGTATTTTTCTGTATTCACATTTACTCTATTGGAGATGTTCAGCAGTACCCCTTAACCTGAAGGAGGAACTTCTGATCTAGGATGGCTCTCAAGAACTGAATCACAATTTTTTGGTGACATAGTACTTGGTAAAAGCATGGATTAAGTCTCAGGTGGCTGGCTTTCATCTCTCTCATTCCCTAGGGGTGACACTGGGTTTGCTTGAGTTCTGATGGAAATTTTCTTAAATCACAAATTGCTTTCATTTTAGCACTCCTGTCCTACAATCTGCTAACCAGTGTGATAAGTTCTCAGTAGAGCTGTACCTAGGAACTTGTCTGCCATGAAGACCAAAAGGGAAGATATCTTCCTAAATAATCTGTTGAGCCTGAGTGCAAGATAACATGATGTCCTGGTTGGAATGCAGTGAGTCAGGTTTTCTAGCAGAAAACCTGGGGGGCTGGGACGGGGGGGGAGGGTAGGCGGCAGTGATGCTCTTGCTCAGGTAAAACATAAATTTGGTATAAAAGGGTAAGCTTGCTGTGGTGAAGGAATGACATCTTACTAAAGTGATCGTTCACCCAGAGGTGTGTGAAAACAAAATTCAGAACCCCTTATGAGAGAGGATCTGTGAAGATAAAGAAGAAAACAAAACCAAGCAACCAAAACCCACCTTCGAACAATCTTTACAGAAAACCAATGGTGATCACTGAGAAAACACAGAGAACTGGGTAA
Source organism: Gorsachius goisagi (assembly GCA_018403395.1). NCBI lineage: Eukaryota > Metazoa > Chordata > Aves > Pelecaniformes > Ardeidae > Gorsachius > Gorsachius goisagi. Next base: position 117,831 of record BOSO01018036.1, on the reverse strand, counting down.
TGAATTCCAAGACATGATCTAGGATCTTAGGGAAACAGGCCTTCATTACGGGGAAAGAATTATCTCCACACCAGAGACAAATTTAGTCAGTGTAGTCACATAACTGTGTCTCATGGACTTTCCCCTGGACAGAAGCAGATATACTATAACCCATCAATAAGTTTCAAGGAGAAAAAGTAGTTCTAAAGTGGAAAACCAGTGTTCTGCAAAAGCGTATCTAAAGCCTGGGACAGCGTCCTGAGCATTGTAACTGCCCAGGCTGGAATGGCAAGAGTTACATTTGCTGTGTTGCATATTATCTTCTTAAGCACCTTGAAATTAGAAGATAACTAACGATCCAAGAGACAGATTGGTTCTGCAGCAGAAGGGGTGCTGTTTCTTGTTGGAGTCCACAGGTGATAGAGTCTCCTGATCTTGAAAAGGTGACAGAGTAGTTTTGTGTTCTAATTTTTTTTTTCTTTTGCTTTGGACAGTCCATACCCAAAGCAGAGACTGAGACTGACTATCTCAAAACAAAAAGAGGAAAAGAGATAATTCAAGGCTCTTTAAGTGCTTTCTGGCCTGGAGACACCTTGGAGAGTAGAAATCCTACTTGCCTGATACGCATATTTGATTAGCATGGGCTCAGTTCTGTAAATTAGTACATTGTTTGGGAAGTTGGCCACTGTAGAATGATTTACCAAATATGTATATTAGAGTAGCATTTGTTTAGTTATCAACAAAGTTCCTAAAATATTAAAAATGGGTATTGAAACATTTTTATTATTATGGCTGGCCAACATCTGTAGCGAAAATTATGTCTCTCTAGATTAATTCCTGATGATAGCAAAGATGCTTCAGTTGCTGATACAATTTTCCTGTTGTTTAATTATGTACATCATTAAAATGGAAAGTTGCATCAAAGGTGTGAAGATACTGCTGACTTCATTAAAAAGGAGGCAGTTTGCGGGCTGTGCAGAAGTATTACAATAAGAAGGTAGAATTTAACACAAAAATAAAGGATAATAAACTTAGGCAGCAGCAGAATTGGAATTTTCAGAAGCAAAGTTTTAGATGTAGAGAATAAATTTCTCAATCATCTTTAGCACTGAGTGTCTCACTTCAGGATTTTATCCCAGAGCTTAGCATCTAACTGCTATGATGATACCTAATTTTGAGTCATTACACAATTTGTATTGGCCTTTTTCTCTCCTGATTTAGGCTAGTTATCCTCAAAGGAGAAATTCTGGCTGAGGAAGGTTGTTCAGTTTGTTACGCAGAACAAATAATGGCTTTATTTGTAATATATTGCTGTATGTCATACAAAAAAAAATCAACAAGACATCTAAGAAAATAACAGACTTAATTTGTTTTTATAGACTTAATGAAAAAGAATTGCCTTAGTTTAAAAGAAAGTTGAAGAAAGTATAATTTTGTTCTTGATGTTTAATTAGATTTGGCTGTTGCACAGTTTTATCAATAATTGGATAATATAATGAGTTCAGGCTAGTGAATTCTGAAATAGTTCCGCCAGTGCTTGAAAACTTCCTGTACATGATTTGCAAATTGATACCTCAGTGTAAGCAACAGCACACCTTTGCATAATACATGATTCTTCTGAAATGTCTTTAATACATCTAAAAGAACCTTCAGAATGGAGAGCAGTTTAAAGTAACATTTCTGTACTCACTTTTAGTCAGATTATCATTAGAGAACTTGAACCTTCTTAAATTGCAAATGCAGGTTGAGCACGAAGGTTATGCATGCACCTCGTGTCTCTTCATAAATACTGGCTATGCCTTGTCTTCTGGTAGCAGTTATGCCTCTGTGAAGCCTCTTTACCAGTGTTGCAGCTACTTCCACCTTGAAATGTTTTACGTTTGTAAGTACTTTGGTCATTCTGCTGGCAGAAAAGGAGGGAGTGAACCTAAATAACCATTTGACTTTTCCACAAGCACATAGTATAACTACTAGAAGTAAAATACAGAGCCCAAGGTTAGTTAGTTAAGTGAAGGTGATTTTCAGAGAATGAGGAACTATTGAGCTCAATGGGAGCCATTGTTAAGGGAGCTTAAATATCATACTTGCCTAATGTCTAGAAATTTTTATTCTCCTCTTACTGACCATTTTTTGTCTAAAGCATTTTACAGGATGGATAACAAGGATAAGAATATCCTTCTCTACATGTGAAAAAGTGACACCTAGAGAAGGTGAGTATTTTGGCAGCTGTCAAACAATGAGTCTCTCAGATTTGAAAATGTAAGCAAGGATGCTTGTCTCCTTATTCTGTACTTACTGGGAATGATGGCATCTCCATTTTCTTTAGAGAACCTGTATTCAAGTGCTGTAAATTATTTAGTTTGTGGGGGGAAAAAAAAAAAAAAGAGGAATAATGTTCAGCCAAAAAAGTAGAAGGTACTTGGTATGACGGAAAGAGATGTAAATATGAATAGGGAGAGATCAGTAACATGGTGATAAAATTTCCCTTCACTGGAAGAACTGTATAGCTATAACTTTTCACCAGAAAACACAAATATGAATGCATCATTTATTATATACACAAAAATATAAAATTAGGGTCAGTATTTAGTATCTATTATAAAAAGAGGCATATAAAGTGTTCAAGAAACGTGCAGATCTGGCACTTCGGGACACAGTTTAGTAGGCATGGTGGTGGTGCGTTGACGGTTAGACTTGATGATCTTGGAGGTCTTTTCCAACCTCACTGATTCTAAGTACTGGAGTAATTTTCATATGGGGGAAGTGGCAATATTTCAGATTCTTTTATGCTGACTAGTACAGTTTCAGTGACCAAAATGCCCAAAGGGAAGCGCTGTGAAAAGAATTATTTTCTCTGCATGCTCTTTGCCTGATTCAACATGCACACCAACATGTGTTCAAGTCCACCCTGACTTTGAAAGCACTTGAGCAAGTGCTCTGCTGATTAAAGAGCCTTAAATTCTAAGCTTTGTAATTCATTGCTTTTGGCACTGAATTTTCTTGTAACAAAGAAATTGATGAGCTTTGGTGAAGAGAGTCGGGGGCCCTTATGCTGGGCATTACAGACACTAATGCTATTAGTTTCACAGATCTTAGGTGCTGGTGCTGTTGTGGTTGCCAGTGAGATTGGAAAACAAAATGTCCCTGACATGGAGAGAAATAATACCTGTTTCAAATACATTTCACAAGGCACAATCATTAAGTTACACTCGGAAACATGGGGCACAAAGTGCATTTGTTTTTAATTATATATGCACAGTCCACTGAGAACATAAAGGAAATAATGAGATACTACCCAGATAATCTTTTCTACAACATTGATTTGTGTGCAACAACTTACTGTAGCTCACAGTCTACGGTTTGTGTCTTAGAAGATCTAGAAAAATTGTTCAGTCAGTCCCTTTGCAGATTGTTCTTTTAGCATTAGCACCAGGGAGCTCCTTCCCACCTCCTTATCTGCAGCTAGGAAATCGGTCACTGGGGGCACACAAGGGACAAGCTGCGCTTCCACAGTCTTGCGGGTTTATCTTGCTGTAGCCTGCACTGGTTAGCAGCTGTTATTATAGTCTGCCCAACTCCAGCCCTGTGGTTGTGGCCTGGAGGGAAGTCTTGCGTGGGATACAATGGCTCATTTGCAGTTGAGCCTACTTTAAGCTGTGGGAGACTCGAGCATTTCAAGGGATTTCAGAGATTTTTAGGTATATAACCACAGCAAGTTCTTACTGAACTGCATATTCTTAGAGGTATATAACCGGGGTAGTTGTAGGTGTATCTTCATGAGACTAGGAAAAGGGACATTTCAACACAAAACTTTTCTCTGCCAAATTTCAAATCTTACTCCAAAGCATGGATACTAGATGTTTTTAATTATTGAAATAATATGTATAATACCTTGCTTTGATTTCAAAAGCAGGCAAAATAATTCAGCTGAAATTTTCCTCACCCAAAGCAGCCTGGGGAGTATATTCAGCACAGAGTTTCAGCTCAGTTACAGTTTAGCAAATTTTAAAGCAATTGAAAACAGATTATTATAATAGGAAGTGTTGGGCAACCTAAATTGCAGGCAGGTCTACAAGCCTGAACTATAATTTACCACATGCAGAAAGTAACTTGTAAGTGTAAGATGATGATTTATAAAAGTAGGTGGAGAGTTCCTTGGTATGGCTTGTCGGAGTTGGTACGTGTTAAAATGTTTCAGTATTTTTGATGATTTTTTTAATTGAGATCCTTACAGAAATATTCCTTTCCACAAAAAGCAGAGTTTTTACAGAATGGTCAGGTTTAGGGTTAAGTTTCACTCTGACGTGCATAAGACGTGTTTTCAGGTGGCTGTTGCATGGAAATGAATTTTCAGCAGGGATTCACTGATACAGGCCTGCTAAAAGTCAGTGGAGCTATGTTAAATGAGCTGCCTGGTCAGCTTGTGTTAACAGAATAAATTAACTGTGAGGATAATCAAATATTTAAATGTCTGCTAAGGTAACTTGCTGGTTAACTTTAAAAAAAAAAAGAAAATACTGTGTTTTGCATAAGTGCTAGCATTACTTCAGCCTCTTATTATTTAACTGATCTGCGTTAATACTACCTGTAGGTTCTCAATTAGACCTGAAATCTCGCCCTGTGGGAAGACCTGTAAAGCAACAGCCTGAAAGACATAGAGATACTCTCTGTCTCAGCTAAGGAAACTACCAAGGCAGTTATTTCAAACAATGGTACACTCAAAGATTGAATGAAGAAGTTAGAACTATCCCCCCAGAAGTGAACCCACAAGACAAGACATCAAAGGCAGAAGTTGCTGGTGAGAGCAACTATTGACAAGACTGCTGCTGCAAGTCAGGTGGGCTGGATATCCATGTGGCTTCTCCTCTGTGTCTAACACTTGGGAGATGTGGATGTCGGGCTGACAGATGCAAATGTAGATGTCACATACTAGAAAGGAGCCACGGGCAGGAAAGCAACTTGCCAAATGACAGATGTGTACTTCATTGGAAGATGTGTTGAAACTAAAGGCAGGGTGACAGTTGAGTGAGGGGTAATTATAGGAGTAAACAGGAAAGTGGCTGTAATCTTCAACTTCAGAGTTAATCCTTCCTTGATAGTGAAACCTGATATCGTGATGTTTTAACTTTTCAAAGTGGAAACATGAAAAGATATCACCAGAAGTATGGACTAGAGTAAACGAGATATTGGTAAGAAAAGTTTTATAAACTAAAGAGAATAAGAGTAAGAGACTGAGATTAAAAATATTTATTGCTGTGGGAGGATAGAGGAAGGGAATACAACTTTATTGAAACACCTGTTTTGTTTCCAGATGTATAATAAGATCTTTAATCTTATTTATCCTGTTGTAATGTAATATATCAGATAACCTTCTCCATTTTTTCTGGGGGCACTGTATCGTAACAGCTCTGGGTTCTCCAGTGTGATTAAAGAAAGGTAGAAATAGTTCTGTTCCTGCTGCCAAAAATCTTGCTGAGATTTTATTGATGGAATTTGTGGTGCTGAACAAGAATGCCATGCCATGTGGTCTGAAGAAGGAAGGCAAGTACCCTCACTGAGTTATTTCATAGAATGGTTTACCAGATTGGTCACAGCAAATTAAAAAAATGAATTTTGAAATCTGTGGTCTCTTCTTGTTTGGACTCCCTTAGTAAGTTTGTACCCCTTTTGCGTATTTGTCTGATAGACACAAATTTTGAATTTCTTTTTCAGTTCTTCCCATTTCAGAGGTTAGATAGTTATGCTGCTAATTGTACCAAAATAAGGTCTTCATGTGCTTCACCCAGTACATGCAATCTTCTTGAATTTTCAAGTAAGCTTGTATTATAGACCAAGCTCCATGATTTAATTGTCTGGTTTTACATTGTAAGGAGGTATATAGTTTAATGGTATCTTTTTAAAAATCAGATTTAGGTTAGCCTGTTGTTTGGGACTGTGTTTTAGTACCACCAATGTAATTGCTGTGTTAGATTATTTACACCCATTTCAGACAGACAGCCTAAGATTATGAATAGTTAAATTGCTGTATTGCCATTGCATTAGTTATTTCCAAAGTATCTCTGAAACTATGATTCTCCCATGCTTCAAAAGTATGGAGATGTTAATAAGCAGCAATTATGAAAGATTGCTATTAGCTGCTCACAATGTAAGTATTTCTTCATGATGCTGACATGTGAGTGCCTGTAACACGAGTGCTCCTCCATTCTGCTTTCCAGCATGCACACAAGATTTGCCAGGTATAGCTGAAGAACCAGCTCACTTTTTCAGTGTAAGGCATGGTAATAGCCTTTCAGTCTGTCATGCTGTGTGCGTGTATTTGTACGATGAATTGAGAAATTGCTCTTGCAGAGTTTTTCCCGTTGGTTTGGCTGAAGTGAACAATGCTGTTTCAGGAGTGGGGCAGGATAGCAGGTACCAGAGGCATGATCCTGCTCCCATTTTAGTCAATAAGAATTTTACCACAGAAACAGAGGCTGGGTAAGAGCCTTTTGTGAGAAAAAGTTCAGTCCTGATAAGTAGCTTCTTATCCTACAGTTAAGAAAGCAGCTCATGAAGATGCTGCGTATCAGCAGAGATTTATAAATACAGGCTTTAATAATATGCAAGCCAGACATGCAAATCTGTAAACGTTTGCAAATCTGCAGAACATTTTAAGTTGTGAGCTCAGACTTCTTATGCCTCAGACATCTCTATCGCGAGCCTAATTTCACACAAAGGCTGACTTGTCCTGGACAGAGTGCAATGCAAATGCTACTGGACTTTCCAGTGTCCTAAACAACATGTTTAATGGCAATTTGGGCCATCCTGCAGTGCTGTGCCATGGAGATGGTCCTGACACAGGCAAAGGTCCCATAGGGAAAAGAAGAAAGGAGGTGGTCATGTAATTGAAGACTGTGTCATAAAGCACAGTCACCAGTGGGTGTAATTATGGTTTAACGTAATTATGCACCTCCTAACCTTATGTACCTTAATTATAGCACCTCCTAACTCTTTGAATGCTTGCCTTGGGACTCAGTCTGGCATAGCTCTGCTGGCCTACGAAACACACCATGGTTGTATCAGCTGTGACCCTCTTATTGCTAAAGACAGTTACTTGGGTAATGCAAGCGTTGGTGTATTTTCTGTATGTATTTAAGCTAGTCAGTGAAGAAATTTGGCAGTAGATTTTCAAGGAAGTAAAGCTGTTACTGAGAACTTTGTCTGTCTTGTTTTTCTGGGGAATGAGAACTGTTCAGGAGGGCACAGGGTAGCAGCTAGGGAGAGCCCAGGAATCTTGGAAGCTTCTCGGAGTGTCTGGAGCAGATAGCGTCATTTTGGAAATTGTCCAAACTCAGTGGTTGGAGCAAAACGCAGTGCCTAGCAGCCACAGTACCTCCTGCTGGCCTCACATAGCATGACAGTTCCCTCCAGCGCTCTCCACCTGGATGATCTTCACCACTCTTGCCCCTACCCCTACCCTTCTTGTGGGAAAAAACCCTTGGTCTTCTCCAAAATGAGCCATGATAAAATGTATATGTCTCATGTGCACAAACGTCTCAAGGTCTCTCTATTGGAAGGAATGTGTCCAGCCAGTTGGGTCTATGTCGTCATGGTGAAAGCAGAGCAGTGTTCCACCCACAGCAATGTTTTGCCCTTAATGGAAGAACTTGGCCTAACCCTCACGCTCATTTGAAAACACTTCACAGTGGTAGGCAGGGAGACAGACTATGACAAATGCATCTGGATGATATAATCTTTCATCTCAACAGTATTTTGATGAAGAATAACAGCAACTTTGGGTTTCGGTATCTTTAAGAAAAATTCCTGCACTGTATAAGTGAGAGAAAATTACTTGTCATCTTAAAAGGTCCTGAATATCCAGATGCATGAGAAACAGCTGTACATAACTTAAAGCCAAAAAACCCCAGTATTTTCCTGACAGACTGGAAGATCACCTTGTGCTGTTGAGTCTTGCTACCTTTTGATGGGGGTGGGAGGCACAAAGAAGCTTTATTTGCTTTGCCATGCAGTGACTGGGCTGTGTGACAACACGTAAGTAACCAGACACTCTGAAGGGAACAGGTTGGGGGGGATGGATGCACTAGCGAGTAGGACTTGCACAAAAGACATCCCCAGGCATGCAGCTTCATTTCAGATGTCTCTACCCAGAGCTTGGCTCTATTGCCCAGCCCTGCCCACAGGCAGCCCACAGTCTCGTGAGGCCCTGAAAGAATAGTATGAGATGAACAGAGGTAATTAGTGCCAATTTTTTTAATTACAGTGTGTGTTTAGAGATTGTCAAAATCCACTAGTAAACCAAGAAATGTGCTACAAAATTTTGCCTACTATCTTGCCCTAACTTTCTCCAGAGCATTCATCAGTTTCTTCTGAAAGTGCATCTCATTCTGCTAAATAACCATAGCCAAAACCTTTCAGGCGGTATCCAGCCAAATGTTAATGTTTTTAGAAACAGGAATAATTATGCAAGCAGTCACTTCACTGGTCACTGAAGGTGAGTTCTGTATTCAAGCTGAATACAAGCACGCTATTGTGTTTTGAGGGAAAAAGTGTGAAATTACATACCAGAAACCAAAAAGTTCCCTTCTGTCTCCCCTGTAGGTAAAGGTGATGTTGCTGGTAAAGCTGGGAGACCTTTGGTGGCTTTGGCAACATTGCAGGACCTGATGCTGATCACAGTGTGCTAATCGATGGGCTTGCTGCCTGGATGAAAGATTGGTGGTGGTGTGCGTTAGAGGCTGGGTAGAGCCGCTCAGACGAGCGTTTCATTGTCCGATGCATTTTATTCAGACAGTTGCGGTGCAATAAGAAAACCACTGGTACTTTGATTTCCCAATATGGCTGCTGGCTGCATGTCTGTTGAGGTTTCTTCCTCTCAATTATCTCGAGATTTCTTGCTATAATGACCTCTTTTCCCTCCCCCTCTTCTGCAAACTTTATTGAGCCATCATGGGGAGCTTCTCTTCGTGTTAGTGCCCTTTCTCTTGACTCTGAATTAATTAAGGGTGAAACTGGAACAGTGACTCATAGCAAAAGAGGAGAGTTTCTTATTAGTAATAAGCAAAGGCAGCCACAGGAACCCACTGTTTCCCGGCTCCAACAATGCCTTCCTTTCGTGTGTCATCCCCATGTTGTTCACGTTAACTGATGCCTCTTCAGGCAGGGGTTGCTGTATTGATGGGTCTGAATTGGACGGCTTCACTATGTGGGGGCTTTGGGGAAGCCAATCTTCAAAAAGGTGAGAGTGCTAATTATATCGGTAATTACTTTAAAGCTCTTATCCTACTTTTGCCAGTGTCCGTTTCCATGGCAACAGGAGCAGGTACAGCAGCATTCAGCCACGCAGCTCAGAGCTCTTGGCTACGTCAGCAGTGACTGAGGTTGGAAAGATATTATGCAAACTGCATGTACAGATTTTCCAAGACTCCGGAGAGTTCTTTGCCACAGATCTAACTTAAAATTTGAAAAAGCTATCCTAAAAATGAGATTCCCGCTTTGTGAGCTGTAAAGGCTTTTTTTAAAGCTTTGATTCACCCTTAGGTGAGCTGGCAGGTCTTCTAAAGGCTGGACTGCAGCCAGAGTTCTCAGGGGATGTTCTGTCTGACTCAGCAACTATTTATTTTCTGCAGCCTCCTGGGCTGAGAACAACAGCTTTGCCACTTCCTGGCTCTTGGGCCTTGTCTGCTAGGCAAATTTCAAAAAAGAAATTCCCACCAGCACTTCGAGCGTGTCTGAAATTGTAAACAGACTGTATTTGGAGCAGTTTGTGTCACTGACTTACAGTCAGCTTTAAACTTACTTAGGCTGCCATCAGCTGCAGCAACTGCCTAGATATTTAGGCTTTTACAACGTAACAGTGGTATTTTCCCACATGTTGTAAATGTGAATAATTTATATTTTGAAGCATACATGAAGCAGCCATGATTCCAGACTCTTGCAGCTGGTTGTTCACACACTTGGCAAAGCCAAGCTTGACATTTCTGTGCTCTGGAGTGAAAGTTCCGATGTGATCTGAGTGGAGTCGTGAGCAAGAGAAAATCATAAGGTATCCTACTTTCTGCCTGGGTGAGCTTCAGAGCTCGAAACAAGCTCCAACAAGAGCACTTCAACAGGGAGAGCAAAATTCTTAGAGACATGTACCTCCATAAGGTGTTTTTAAAAAAATGACATCATAACGCAATAAGGATCATAAGGCTTCTGTATCCTGTGCTTCTGGAAACTTTAACATCTAGAAATATTTTTTTTTCTCCTGTGATTAGCACTTACACATTTTAAAAGAAAATTCTTTGTTAGCTAATAGATTTCTTTTTATTTAATCTAAATGAAGTTTATTCAGTTCTGCAATTGATATTAAATTGCACTCTCGAGCAAGTCTGCTGTCTACAGTGAGATTATACCTATCCTGTTTATTTAAAAGAAATAAACAACAATAGATAAATCATTGATAAATAATATATGGTGCCTTGGAATCTAAGGAGGAACTGGGTGATCATCGATTTTGATGATCAGGTCATTTACTTTAATTACTTATGTCACAATGTAGGACTTTAAATGTTTGCATTTGTTTTATTTATTTCCTTTTATTCCTGGCATTGCTGTTATGACACAGGATCAGTTTTCGAATTCTACATATCTAAAATAAGTGACAGTTAATATCTGGGCATTTTTGTCTTCCCTGATTTCAAGCAAAGAAAGATTGATTTAAGTTCATAGGGCTTTTCCGCGCCAAGAGATACCTCACAACTTTATAAGCTATACTGTCCTCTACCCAGCAAAACCTTCAATGTACTAGCAAGAGATAAAACTCAAGGTGATGGCTCTACCTGTTCTAGAAAAGAAAATAAAAAGGGGGTTTGGTGGCTAGCAAACTTGGGGGCAGAGGAAGGAGAAAGAATCGTTGGTAATAACATTCATACGGTACTGCTGTTATTTTACTGACAGGCAACACGGTTGCTAACCACAACTAGTCCCTGTATGGGCAAGGAAAGCCATACTCTCTTCTCAGCAGAGGAGGTGCCTCACTCCCTTGTCTCTGTCATAATGCTTTAAAGAAATCTTTTGGGAAGAGAAACACGGGAAAACCGATTCTTTACAGACCTCCACAGCTGCAAAGACAAAAAAGCACTTCTGCATATGAGCAGACCAGCTACAGAGCCTGATGTCCCATCTCCCAAAAACTCAGAGAGTTTTCCGCAGTTGGAAAACACGCAGGCTAAATGAGAGTGTATGATTTTATTTTACATCCCAGCAGAGAGATGGCTGTCATCCAAATTCCCCTCACAGAGAAATTTAGCAGAACTTTTGGACCCAGCATCTAGGGTAAACCGGGGATAGCATACTTGCAAATGCCTACATAAAGAAATAGCAGGGTTAAGGATGTTTACCCTGATTAGGTTACACAGAAACAACAATGATCTGAAACTGAAATACTGAAAGAAAAGTTGGTCTGAATACACAGTAACATACTCCAGTCATCTTCAGCTGCATTCTGCAGAGAGGGCAAGAGATGGGGAATCTACCATGGCAAGCCCGCAGGCTGCCAGGTCGGAGGAATGGGTGGTTGACCTGGTTTGTCTGACACTTAAGATTTACGTGCAGAATATTTAATAATTTGACTGACTTCATTTGAAGCCTCTGTATTTGAAAGCAGAACCTTTATGAAGCAGAAGTAGAGGAGGCTAAAGGAAAAAAGTTGTAAAGCAGGAGGGAGAGGAGAAGGAATCATGTGAGAGGCAAATATGGATGTGCTTTAGTGAAGAGGAAAAGCTTATGGAAGAAGGGGTGGGAGAAGGTAGGACCTATTCGTAGCACATGAAGCAAATGCTTCAAATCAGCACTTTGGAGAACCATCTTCTCTCATGTTTAAGTCCACTTTGTGGGAACAAACCGATAAACGCTATTACGACTGATCACAGATGAGAGAATCCCGCTCCGCCCAGGCTGCAGCTCGTATCCCACTGAGTTGTGTTTCCTGTGTTTGGATTTGCCTTCATTTGTACCTTCAGTAATGAGGCCCTGGAGCTGTATTGTGCTGATGACAAAGCCATTCACCTGGGCTGCTTCTGCCCTTGAGTTTGTCCCCATATAATTTGATTTATTCCCTTCGCGCTTCCTCAGCTGTGTGGCTTTTTGCACCTTTTAGAGGAAGCTGTGCAACCACCTGTTTTTACTGGCAGGCTAAATTGGCAAAACATTTGTTTCTCATAGGCCTGGGGCTGACTTACAGGGAAGAAAACAGCAAAACACGACCATATTGTGCCCTTCATCACCCTGAGAAATGAAGCACAGCATCACAGGATTTTGCAAGGTACGTGGCATCCCAAAGTCCACGCAAGGGCTGTGCCAGCCCTAAAGAAAACACATACAGTCAACGTTTTTGCCGTTCTGCTGGCAAGCTATTATCATAATGTTGAGATGTCACGAGCCTGCAAGTGTAGAAACTTAGCCAGTTTATCAAGCTGAGCTGCCTTTTAGTTTGCTTTATCTCTTCTTGTTTGCCTGCTAGGTGCAAGCAGGTTGTGGTTTGCCTGGGGCCTTCAGCAGCGAGGAGGGGGGCAGCACGGCAGCTCCGCTGTCGGCTGGCAGTTCTGGAGGGCTCGCTCGTCACCAGATCCCAGGAGCCGAAGGTACAGCTATTTCTGTGCCCCTGCAGCCGGTCACACGCCGCTGGTCGGATCGTGGCGGCCGCCAGACGGCCCTGCCAGCAGCAGCGGTGGCTGGACGTTCGGCGTGCCGCCGCAGCCTCGCCCCATGCTGGGTAACCAAGCTGCTTCTGTCAGTCGCGTTTCCTGCGGCGGTTCAGCAGACATTGGCACACAACCAAGAGGAGTTCAGCGACTTTGGCAGGTTCCTCTCGCGCTATAGCACCTGTCATTTGTATTACCGTGGCATACCGAGCGCTGGAAATACTAAATAAGGGAGGTTGCCTCTCCCAGCTTGCGTCCCATCCAAAGCTGGAGGGATTACAGTGCTCCTGCTACACATGGTCAGTGGCAGACCAGGATGCAGAGTTCGGAGCGTCTAAATCCTAGATCGGCAAATTAACAAGATTATCCTTTCGCTCTGAAAACAGGATTGAGAGGGATTTTGATAACAGCATGCCACCCAAAAACTAAGTTACATTAAATTGCTTGGAACTGTGAAAAGTTTAGATTTCATACTCCATGTAAACTTAAGGAAAAACAAAACCCCACCACTCTGATAGTAAAGCGTAAAAGTGCCACCTTGTTTGTACAGATACAGTCACAAGTCAGTTGTGAGGCTGTTTGAAAGGTACACCACTGACATGTCTTTTATTTTTAAGACCTCCCATGACATTATGAATACTTTCACAATTAAAATAATTGTTCTATGAAACAGCAGATGTCCTGGTACTTAAATACACAGTACTGCCACACTGAAGCCTTCTGCTTAGTGGCATTAGAAGCAGTCATTTGTCCCGACCGACAGCTCTGCTGACATCCTATATGCCACTGAGAGCCCAAAGAAGTGAGTCTTCCATAAACAAGAGTTTAAACGGGCCAGGTTTCTTATGAAGGGCTGGGTGCGCACAGCGCCACAGAGCAGTTCCTGGCATTGGGCACTTAAGCTGGTCTCTGAATTTCTATTATAAACTCTTCCCTAACGCTTACAACCTGTCTGTATGAAGGATTGCGTTACGCACAAGCAGTACTAGATGAGGACGGGCCAAAATAACAAATTGTCTCAGGGAAAGGAAAAGTCACATATAAACCTTACATTTAAAATATATTTTTGGCAAAGTCCATAACCCAAAGGAAGGCTTCAGCTGACGTCTCACAAAAATCCAGCCACACGCATTCCCTAGATTCTTTCGCAGCAAAGGGTATCCTCCCCTATTCCTTCCCCTTCACCACCTCTTCCAACAGACCCATTTCTTTCTTCCTTACAATATTACCACCTGGAGCCTCTGTATTTTTTAGGGTCTGCTGAGGATGGAGCAATAGAGTGGCCCCTCTGAGACCAAGTTCTTGCAGGTGTTACGAAGCTGCAGCATGTGCATGTCTTTGAGCGGTGTGGGGGTGCCCATAGGGTCTGGCCTCCATCTGACTCCTTCCCAAACACTCTGCTGAAGCCATGGCAGCACTTCAGTGCGATGACAGAGCTGTCAGGGCAAGCAAGTGCCCAGACTGCTCCTCTCCCCGCCCCAGAACACGGCAGGTGGGTATCTGTTAACACCATAAACAGCATACCCTCCCGGGAGCCTGGCGTGCATGGGGGACGGCATATCCTGCCACGGGCAACTTGTGCACCCTTTGTGGGGCCAAAAGTGACTGTCCCCAGTCACACGGCTGGACGCACGCTCAGCATGTGGTGGAGACTACGAAGGGGGTTTGGTCATGTCAGGTTTAAACTCAGCATGCGCCGTGGAAGGATCTTTGTCCATGTGTCCCTCCAGTGTCACCTTAAAAGGCTCTGTTGGCCTGACCTGGTCTCAGAGTGCTTCATCTCAACTCTGGACACCCAATTTCTGAGTACAACGGTGGCTGTGCCCAGGAGCTGCCAGGACTGCATAGTGAGGCCTCCCCTCCACAGGAAGGGCAGAAAAGCTGACCTAACTGTAGATGTGTTTGCTTGAAACTTGTGTGTTAAGAATATGGGCAGTGGAAAAACAATCTTTAACATCTTTGCAGGACTGGATCTGCGCTCCCATCAGTACTTGTCACGTTGAGAAAGAACATCCATGCCATCCAGTAAAATTAAATAATAATAATAATAATAACAATCCATCCTAGCCCAGTTCTGTGCTACTGCATTGCTGGATCATTTATCTTATTGGCATGGCTTGCATTTATAGCAAAACTCAGGCAGACAATGAGGATGAGGGAAAGCAGAGCCGTACTGATGGTTAATGGCCATCTCCCAGTGTTACCATATTTCCAGAGTAAGGAGCTCCCATTATCCCACTGAAATCCATTTTTAGGTGTTTAAATTCACATTTATTTCATATTATTCCATTATTTTTTCCTGATGTTTATAATTTCCCTGTATGAAATCCACTCTAGGTCGAAACCAGAAATATGCAATATCTAGACTGCCTTAGGAATGTCCTTACTCCAGGAAGGGATTTCATAGATTTGCAGGTCATCCTACTGCCCTCAGCACATCGCTGCACATGTTGCAGGATCGGGTTCCAGCAGGGTTGCTGTCAAACATCAGCCCTCCCCTCAGGCTGTTTCACGCCTCTGTCACTGTTGGCTACCAACAAGAACAAAGGTCACCTGTGCCCTGTGTGGCGGCCCATGTCTTGGGGCCAAAGTGCAAACCTCACAGCCTAGGTCGGGAGCAGGGAGAAAATGCCTGTTGCTTTCCTTACCCTGTGGTGCCCGAGGCTCTGATGTGTGGCAGCACGGAGTCACTCCCGCTCCCAGCAGCTGGGACCCCGCTGCCCCCTCCATCCCAGGAATGCAATTAACCTAGGGTACAAATCACGGCAGCAGTTGTCTTCCTCCAGTTCTGGAGTTGAGAGGCTCCCCTTGCTGTTGCAACGCTCTGTGCATGAAGCCTGCCTCTGCTGCAGGATTGGAAAAGTTTCCTTTTTTTTTTTCACAGGATGTTTTAGCATTGAAAACTCTGAATCTACAGAGAAAAGAGTACGCAGGTTCTGCTACTGTAGCCAAGTCTTTACGCCAAATGTTGTGGTATAGCATATATACCTTTAATAGCTCATCTCATTATGTTCATTATAGAACTATTTTCATGGGGAGACTTTGATTCTGCATGACTGGATAAACCATTGGCATGAAATTTCTTCTTTTCCAAACCATTGTTATACATGGTATTAACACTGAATCTTAAATTACCCTACATATTTGTCTGACAATTCTGTATTGTGTTTTGGTCTAAACATGCCTTAATGTCAGTCTTTTTTTGCTTTCAGTTCACTTGTTAAATTCTTTCTGCCTGGAAAATGGCATATGAACACTGGGGAGAAAAGCCTCAGTTATTTTAAAGAGATAAGTGATTTAAAATGGAAGATTTTTAGAGCTGAACGCATATGCCAGGACCAAAGTTCAGTGGGGATTTCATAAGATATTACTCTTAGCTATCGAATGCAAATTAAAATATATTTCTGAAATTATCTAGCACATGGATATACACTCAAGATTCACAATAAATTCGTACAACAAGAATGTTTAGTAATTGAGGTTAACAAGCAACAGGGTAGGAGTATTACAAACAGGAAGAGAACTAAACATACATATTTACCAGTTTGACTTTGGAAAATTCGCATCCTCCTGAGTATTTTAGAAAAAGAAAACATCAACAGTTCCATGAAGAGCCTTCTTGAACTGAATGCTAAGAAAAGTAATAAACCATTGATATGTATTTTTCAAGCCAATAAATATTAGAATTTATTTGTAATGGAGCTTTCAATATTTTAATGGAGCTGAATGATTGAGAAGAAGATTCTAGTATCTCTTTTAAATCTGTGATAATGCCACAGCATAATAATGCCATTCCTTAAAGTATTTTCTGCAAGTGATACATGGAATGACTACTGTACAAGCTTCAGATTTGGAACAGAACTGTACCTATTTATTGTGATCTTAAAACCTCCTTTCCTGTGTCCTAAACAGTTCTTTCTAAATAACCTATGAAATCAGATTACTTATAATTACAAAAAAAACCCCCACAAAACAATCAACCTTTACTTGTTCTGCTGTCTTTCTTCTGCTCACCAAAAAAGGAATTCCTGTTCTTACCATATTACCTAAGTTGCATTGGCATACAAGCTGTAAACCTGTATTGTAGTCCATGTGAAAGAATCACCTTTGAATTTCTTCAGATAAGACATTGTACAAATGGTACATGCATCCAGAAAAATATCTTACTGGAGAAAATAGCACTGGATCTTGGGTAACAAAACCAACAAATGGAATGGAATTAATTAATTGCCTCTGCTTCTTTTAGCATATCATTTAGGACCCCTAACTTCTGAATGATTGGCCTGTATTTTACAGTCAAAATGCATCACACAAAAGAACCCTAAACAAATGTAATTATACTTTCACCATATTATGCTTAGTTTTATTACGCTAAAAAAGCTCATTCCTTTTCCACCCTAGCCTAAAGAAAATCAGTTCTTTACAATCCAAACACCCATTTCCAGTGAAAGACCTAGATGAGTCTTTTTCCAACTAGTAATAGGGTTTAGAGATTCTTATTGCATAGATTCTTACTACTGTAGTTCTTAATTTAATTTGAGGTCTAAGTCAGCAGGAAATTCCCAGCACTAACAGGTGCTGCTCAGAATCCTCATGGTTTAAATGAGAAAATCCAGCATACCTTTTCCAAAACAAAATCTTAAATGCTGGAAAACATAAGATGAAATTATTTAAATCTGATGTTTGATATACAAAGCTAAGTCAATTATAGTTTAAGGCATATTGGTTTTGTTCTTTCTGGATGAAGACTAATGTAATGCTCATAACAGTGAATTTATTTTGTAAGTGAAAACATTTTTAACTGGGATTTTGGAAGATATGAGAATCTTCTGACGATTTTGTGTCAGTGAGAGATTAGATCAGTCTATCACCATTCCCATATGAAGCTCTCTGTGTTGGAGGGGTAGTTGTTTCTTAATGAGACCTGACTGCCATTTTTAGAAGTTTGTTTGAGAATTTTTTTAAGGGAAAGAAATGTAGACTTAGAGTAAAAGTCCGTCTTTGACTGTTGTCCTAGTGTATTTAGCAGAAGTGGTAGCTTTTAAACTTCTGCCTTTGTCTCTCTTTCCCTTTGCTCTCAAGCTGCAGCAGGGCATTAACCACAGTAACCATTTTCTATACTCACTTGACACACGTAAAGCTTTCTCTTTCACTTTTTGCAAAATAACAGCCTGTACTCTAGACAAACAGAAGATTGACCTCGCACAACTGTAGTATCATTAGAAACACTGCCTTTTCACTCAAGATAGTTTTGTATATTTTATAAATACACAGGTAGGAGGTTTGTCTTGTGTTTCTTTACTGTGGGACATCCCACCTAGAAAATTATGGTTGTGTACTGTAGAAAAAAAAATAAGGGGACAAGCTATATTTAAGCGTGATTAAATCGAGCTCATTTTTTTACTGCTGTGCTTACTTTGTCCTTTTGTAACTGAAATCTGAAATCTATGCAAAAATATCTGAGTGTGGGAGAGGGAAACAGCAAAGGATTTCTGTGTGTTATTATTCCCAAAACAGCACAAGGAATTAATTTTAACTTAGGTTTCTGTTATGTAAATTGCCATCAGTGGAAATGGGAAACTTTTAAGACAAATGTAGGCTGTTCCAGGTTGTTTTTTAACCACCATGTGACTTGTCCACTCTTTTAAAATTTTTATCAACAAAGTTTAACAAGTAGTGGTAATATGTCAACGCAAGGCATGCATAAAAGATGGATTCTACAATGGTGCCAGCTACATAGCAGTAGCAGCCTTCTTCAGAAAGATATTGTTCTTTAAAAAAGGCGTAGCTGTCCACTTCAATAGATATGAAAGTGTTCCTTAAAAACCAAACCAGACAAAAAAATTAACAAAAAGGAATATTTCCATATTCTTTTGTTTAAAAACAACCAGTGAATAAATGCCTCCCTATACATAAAAAATATTTGCTCTGTTTAAAATTTAAGTAATGAGACAGCAAAGCTCACATTAACTGAAACTCCATTTTTTATTATTCAGTAGTCAAGTAAGGAGAAAAGAAAAAAATACACAAAACATCAAAATTTGTAAGTATCTATATAAAATTGCAAAATGTTTAGTACTTCAGTCACCTGAAAGGCTGCAAGTTACATTAAAAAAATGGTTGTGTGCAATATGATCCATTTAGATGCCTCAGCTTCATATTTCCAGCAAATAGAAATTACATTAGCACCTGACTAATTAATTTCAAGCATTAAAGAACAACTAAAATATATCCCAGCTTAATTCTTTAAACTGGGCACTGGATTAACAAAGCGTATTCTGAGTATATCTCACTAACTACAAGCAAAATACCTTTAACTTAGATGGGTTGTGTTTGCTGCACTATGGCACTGACACAGCTGATTTTTCCTGCATCTGTGATGACAATTATCAAGTGGGATAAACTAGCAGAGCCCAAGGACCTCCATTGCAACTGTCCTTTTTGTGAGCAAGAAATCCAGCCCACATCAGAGGAGGTATTTAAGAATCTTACTCCCTCTAAAACAAATGGAATTAAATGCCAAAATACATTTATTTGATCTAGGTTCTAGCCTTTTATTCAACAGTCTCTAACATGTATTCAGTCTTTAATCCTCAAGTGGCTGTAAACAACCACAAGGCTCTGGCAGAACAGTGTAAGGCTGAAAGTGAGATAGTACTGAAATCCCATTTAAATCTTTTGCCAGAAGTTCCAGAGACCTGGTGTTATGTACACATTTATTTCATGAAGTGGAGTGTGGTACTTGCACAGGTCTGGGATTTTCTTTTTGGAGTGACGTGCTGGGCTGAGAGAGGGTATTTTATCACCTCTGCATCTCTTCCGTCCTCTCCTTACTCTTCCCTCGTCTCTGTCCCTTCATTGACTAACCTCCCTCTGCTTTGTAGTCTTCTTCACTCACAGACTTAGTGGCTTCTCCCTTCTCCCAGTCCTTTGTCTTTACCTCACTTTCCATCTGACCACCACTTCTGCTCTTCCATGAAGTCATAAGAGAAAAAAGCAAATTACCTTGAAGCAAGAGACAGACTAGTTGATGAAGCGGTGGTACGACTCTTGCCATTGCGGTTGAGAAAATGGACATGGCAGCTTTCTGCCTTGCGCGGTGTTCACCCTAATTGCATTTCCCTGCTTATGCTGCTGGATGATTTTGCAAAGGGCCTGCATTTTCCCAGCTGTATGTGACTACCCTAATTTTGAAAATTAGTTCACCTTCTTTCATTTCCTTTTTCAACTGCTTCTCTGTTCTCTCAAGGCTTTGAGAAGACCACTGGATATCCTTCTGCTCTATTTGATATTTATTTTGACTTATCTCCTTTATCTCTTCGCAGTTGTACATTAATTTGAGAGTACATACTAACTGCTCACATCCATTTCCCCTGTAGTCACCAGCAGGTATTACTTCCTAAGTATTATTCCTCATGTTTCTCAGTGTCAGCAGCTCCTCCCTACACTGTAGCCTTCTTAATCAAATCTTTACTTGCATGTCTTCCCTAAAGAATCACTCCCACAGTTTTCAGAGTGCTGATCCTTCCTTTAGAAGAGAAGTAACATCTGCTTTTTCTTCTTTATTTCCAGAAGCCTGCATAAGCAGGCAGCATGACTGGAACTTGCCAGTACTTTTATCTGCTCCACACATAAGAAAGTAAAGCAACTCTTGGGGGACCTGTGTGATATGTGGATGTGGTGGAACTGGCCTCTTCCCCAACTTGCTCCACCACAGTCTGCCTGGACTTAATTTCTTCTTCCCAAAGGAGCACTCTTTTCACCTGGGACCAAAACACCTCTGTTTATCCCTCTATTTTTCACCCTTCAAAGGACAGTCCTCCACTGAAGGTCAGCTGAACTATTTCATTCAGCTCCTGGAAGAGAGGAAGGTCTTCAGTACTCAGCAGTGGCCAAACACACCCCTTTTTACTGCAGTCCCATAAATGGGAGACAGAATGCAGCACTGCGCTCCAGGTGATTTCCCTCTCCATGCAATCATTATAGGAAGGAAGAATTCGTAGGACGTTCAGAAGCAGTCTAATCTCCTCTGGAAGCATAGTCACATACGACTGGGAAAGCATCACTTTCAGTGTTGGAATGAGGGACAAGACAGCTGTAAAATAATAATTTTGGCATCTTAAATTGAATTTTTATTCCCCTAAGAAATGCTTCAGGTTTCCAGAGAAGCTTGGTGATTGAAAATTTCAGTAGCTAACAGTGGCTTGTGCCTCTCTTTTTATTGGTAAGGAGTGATGGCAGAGAGCTTTCACTTGTTTGCTGCGACCCTGAGACTTTCAGGACTTCTCCCTTCTACACTCAAGCAGGTGAGGGAGAGGTGAGGAAGGAGAAAAATGTGTGCGGTGGGGGAGGAGAGGAAGGGAAAGAAAGGAATGTCTTCCACTGAACATCTGAGAGTGAGTAAATGATTGTATTTGCTGAGACATCATTATTTTTAACTAGCTCTTGAAACTCCTGGCATGGTCACTGCCTGGAACATACAAATGAAGGCAACTGAAATGAGCAGTTAGGGTAAGAGGAGATCTTTAGAGGTGCAGCTGGTTGATAGGAGCAGAGAAGTATAGAATACCCACAGCGACACTGCAAGTTGTACTCCCCCTCCTGAGAACTACAGGACTACTACCTCTTCTGCAACTTCTCATCTTAATGTCATATTAACTAGGCAAAACAAAACAAAACAAAAAATTACTGACTGATGTCCCTTTCTCAGGATTGCCAGCCTGAGTAGTCCATACCATGGGCAAATTGAACACCCATCTTGGCACCCTTGGATGTATCCAGCCAACACTCAGGCTCGCGGTCAGGCACTCAGGCAAAGTGGTCCTGGCTCTTGGGTGAGCCTTCTCCACCACAGTGTGTGCCAGCCTCAGGGTCCTCTCTGTGTACACTAGCGTCAATACTTTCTACTGCAAACTGACTTTGATATGTTTTCCCATGACAAAATCCACTCAGGCTTTTCCTAAAGTACGCAGGTGAAAGGAGAATTGCTGGTTATCTGCTTTTTGTTCTCCTGCAGTGGATTATGATATTTTATCTGGCATCACAACAGTGCAGAAGGACGAGTGTGGCAAGTTGTCTGTGGCAACCAGAGATAGACCCAGTCCTCATTTCAACATGATCTGGCCTCCTTCCACATTGCACTGTACGAGCAGAGCATTTGTCATGAGGAACCCGGACCCTAACCTAACCCTGGAAGCACTCTCTGAAGCTCTCCATCTGATTTCTGTGGAGCAAGCTGATGAAAAGGACTTGCAGTGCTGTGTGGCAAGTCTCCAAGGCTGTAATGAGGAAGCAGAATTTGGGGGCAAATAGGGGCTTTCTTACCTTCCTAACCCCTCCAGGATATTCTCATCTTAGGAAGGGCAGGAAGGCCATAGCTCAGTAAAACATTACACGTCTCATTTCATATGCTTCAAATGGGCATATAGGCTTTATGATATCTCAACAGCTAGTACATATAGACCTGTATCAGATGAAACTAAGGTGTTTCAATGTACGTAGATTAAGTGTACTTCTCTGATTCAGTGTAAACAAGCCCTTAGGTCACAGATCTAGAGTCAGGTGTACAAAGCTATTTTATTAGCAATCTCAGTGAAGGCAATAAGCTTACCCATATGAAAAATATCTCTGTATTTGAAAAAGAAGATTCTTTTATTTTAAATTTCTGCAGCAGCAGCATGCCTGTTAAATTACCTAACTTCTGGGACATCACTCATTTTTTTCCAAACTTACATGTGATTCACATGGCTTTAGCGTCCATATATATTTTTATTGATATTTATTTGCCTTAAAATTAAAGAATAGTAAAACTTATGCCACAGACATTTTACACTATAAGAGTGAATGCTTATCACTTAAATATTTGTGCATACATATAGGCCACATATATGATTTATATACATGTATGTCTCATATACCATATTTCAGATTTAGGCTTTGGCAGATTGATATGTGTGTGTATATCTCTCTCCAGAATTCTGTTTATTAATGGTTGTATTGAAACATAAATACACAGCTGAACTTCAGGCAAATAGCTCATAGGGTAAAAATACATATGTGATGGAATATAACGCAACCATACCCTGGAAATTTCCCGTTTCTCCAGAGTTGGCATAAGAAAATGTCTGTGCAGATCTAAAATGCTGAACAGCCTGACAAGGACAGTGCCATTTAACATGTGAATGTCTTAAAAAGCAGTTTATCAATATTCACATCTTTGAGGATTTCTCTCCCAAAGGCTGCTTGGTTGTGTAGTGGCTTAATGCAAGATGGTTTCTGTCAAAGGTAAAGCAAGAACTGAAAAACAGTGCAATTGTTTCTCTCATTTAATACTATGCTGATATATCTAAATCAGTAGTTTTCAGATGAAGGTGGCTGCTACTTGTAAAGATTTGTGCAAATCAGTAGGGTGGGGCAACCAAAGTTTGAAAATATTTTAAAATGTGTGTCTCATACCAGTAATGGCACCCTATTCATGAACTACTCATGGGAAGGTGGTTGAGAGAACTGTGCCACTGAACCAACTCTGTAAAGTACAGTATCACTGATAAAGATACACATCTTTATCGCCTGAACTTCTCCACTGATTTCCACTGCCGATTCAATATTTACTGCCCTTCCTGTACTAGGATATGAGCATCACCTTTCCAGATAACATGGCTGACAAAAAGTGACAATACAAATTACCCTGTAAGGAAACCACAAATCAACAAACCTTTCAGAAAATCAGCCACCATGCAAAATATACTAGAAAAAAAGCTTCTAGAACTGCCCTGCAAGGAGGAGGCTCCATGGTTCTATTAACAACCCAAATATCATCTGTGAATCCAATAACGCAAAAAGGAAACCCTCACTGACAGTATCTTCCTGTCTATTACATACTACTCGATGCTGGTATATACACAGAAAATTGTTAAATAATTACAACATCTACTAAAACACATCCTTGAAGAGTTCTTCCTGGAGCCCTTTTCCAACCTCTCTTTTCAAGCAACAGTTCCAGTATTAAACTCACAATCCAAAGCAGATTTCCCCTGTACTAACAAACACTCATTAGAACCAAACTTTGCTGGCACAGCCAATGCAAAACTCCTGAATACCCATGTATTTAACATAATTGATGTCAGTGCCCAAAAGAACTATTAATTTCCATGGGTGTCCTTCATACACTTCTAAAAATGTGATATATTGCACTAAACACATCACATACTCTGATGAGAATTATGTGCATGAAACTAATCAACCATTACTCACTGCAATGATCTCTCACAAATAACTGATCAAGGACAAAACACAGCTAAGGACAGGAGAATATTTTTTTCATAAAGGAAATATTCCATCTTTTGCACAGTCCAGGTGCTCACAGGGGACCTACAAGTCATGTTTAAAAAATAATACTGGGGACTAAATTCTTAACGGCGTATAAACAAATTGTGGACTCAGTAGCGACATTGTCTTTAAAGCTTGCTGATTCACCCCTGTACATTCATGCTGGCAACTGCTTTCTCTCCAGTGGTTTAACTGATTAAAATAATTTTATTATACTAGGAACAATCACATCCCACTTGTATTTAGTTTGGCTTTTGCTACTTGTCAGCTCTGATTAATGGATGTCAGTCAAGTCAAAAAGTTTGTTTTCTCCAATTCTATCAGTTGATCTAATTAAAGACATCACCTCTTCTACAAACCTTGTTTCATTTGTATCACACAGTGTAATAGCCACGGCATCACAACTGTACTCTCAAAATGCACAGAAGTGAGATTAACATTTAAAATATTACTTTAGTTTTACTGTTTGCAACTACCATGCCTTACTTAAGACAGACGTAACTGAGAAAATGTCTATTTTAGATTTTAAAAAGCCACTCTGAAACCATTCTTCCCAAAGGAAAATTAAAAATGTCTATAATGGTTTTCAGTTATGCTAGTCACACAAATTCAATCTTCTATATTTTGTTTGTTCAAAGGAGAAGGGATAAAATACTTTAAAAAGGAGAAAAAATCTTAGCACTTAGAACTATGTCATTTGTATTTAGACTCACAGAATCACTTTGGTTGGAAAAGACCTTTAAGATC
>BOSO01018036.1:0-93025 GCA_018403395.1 Gorsachius goisagi | reverse complement strand
CTTTTAAATACCTCCAGGGATGAGGACTCTACCACTTCCATTTGTCAGGGGAGGAAAAGAAAGGGAAAAAATAACTAAAGAAAGAGAACTGAAGACTTCATAAAGAAGGGAAACAGGAAAGACAAACTGATTCTTGTTTAATTGCACTTAAAATAGAATTTCTTATATAATTAAAAAAACTCTACAACTGTTTATCAGATTCTGAAAAAAGTAACCATTTTCCCCCCAAAAAAGTAATCTTTTATTGTGACCCCTATTTTGCAAATGGGGGACAATCAAAAGGATTGGGTTTTGAACTCTCCCAAAAATGTTCCTCAGTAGCTTTTCTACAGATCAAAAGCTCTTTATTTAAAGGTACAGCCTATTAGTGTAACAGGCCTAGAGACAGGGTAGTTCATCTTGCTGGACCGTCTGGTTCTCCTTGCTTCAGAAGGATTTAACCTGTGGTTCCAAACGTGGTAGTCCGCAAGAAATTAAACTTCAATTGTCATTGAGCCAACACTGAAGCCAGGAATTCACATATTATTAGTCTTTATTTTTACATGACTGACATTGTTCACAGAAAATAAGATGACAAGGAAAAAATAAGGAATTTGTTAAGTGGGCACATATACTACAGTGTTACTAAAATCTACTAAGATATTTGTATTGTCAGCATTAGCCCCTTCTAAGAAAAATCAGTGGTCAGAATAGAGATAAGGAAGCCATAAAATGTAAAATAAATGCAATTCATCCTACAATTAGAGAAATACGGATTTATTTAATGGTTAGCATGATGGGTATAATCATCAATGTGCCTGTATAGAATAATTCTGGAATGATAGGGCTACAAAAATCTTCCAAGGGCCGGAGCACCTCTCCTACGAGGACAGGCTGAGAGAGTTGGGCTTGTTCAGCCTGGAGAAGAGAAGGCTGCGGGGAGACCTGATTGTGGCTGTTCAGTACTTAAAGGGGGCCTATAGGAAAGATGGGGAAAATCTTTTTAGTACGGACAGCTGTGACAGGACAAGCGGTAACGGTTTTAAACTAAACCAGGGTAGGTTTAGACTGGATATAAGGAAGAAATTCTTTACAATGAGGGTGGTGAAACACTGGAATGGGTTTGCCCAGAGGGGTGGTAGAGGTCCCATCCCTGGCAACATTCAAGAGCAGGTTGGATGGGGCTGTGAGCAACCTGATCTGGTTAGAGGTGTCCCTGCTCACTGCAGGGGGGTTGGGCTAGATGACCTCTAGGGGTCCCTTCCAACCCAAAACATTCTATGATTCTATGATATTTGTGATAACATTTGCAGGGTCTATTTAGACAACACCTATTCACCAACTTGCTACTCCAGAACACATTCTCGTGGGTTTTCATCAGCGTAACCCCGCCCCCGCCCCTCATAGTTAGTTTTAAACAAACTTTCCACAGAAATCCTTCTTTCCTGCAAGTGGAGAGAGAGAGGAGCGATAGTTTTCTTATAGGATGCAGCCCTGATTACTGACCTTGGAAGAGCAATACAACCAGGATAGGGCTTCTGTAGAGCTAGCGTAACTGATTTCCTATAGAAAAGCTACTCCAGATCTGATTAGAAGTTGGTACAGTTTTGTTCAGGATTGCTTTTTGGACACAAATACCCTCAGCAGCATTTGTTGTTACCCTTTTTGGATCTGAGAACCTTACCAAAGGACTCCAAAACTGTTGTCAGTGCATAGGCAAAATACTGAGTACATGGCTTATTTTAGGCAACTTCACAGCTGGCCCTTTCTGCCAACTTTATGCTTAACTCTTTGTCTGCAGCATGGCCAGAAGGAGCTTTGCAGGACTTTGTGAGCAAAGGACTGATGGTTATGATCCACAGATGTCCATGTCCTCAAATGACATGGCTGCATTTTCATTCCTTTCCCTTTGTTTTGACCAGCGCAAGATTTATGTGGGGGGCATCAGCTGTCAAAACAGGCGAAGAGGCTGCAGCAGAGCTTAAATGAAAGAAATTGTCCAGGAGCAAAACAGTCCAAATCAGGCAAGAGTAAAGGTGCCTTAACACCACCATTTTGTCTCTTCTCCGCCACGTGAAAAGCTGTGCCAAGTGTTCCTCAGTCAGAATTCAGGAGTCACCCATGGTAACCAAGGAAGAGAAATACAAACAAAAAGTCACAATAAAATGTTTAAAAATAACTCTAAAACATTCCAAACCATTTTTAAAAATGAACACAGCATATACAAAATAGGTTGTGGTGTTACAAAGATTTTCTGTTGATACTTGCATAACACTCCACAGCTCAGTCACACAATACATTTACGTTCATTGCTCTGTTTGATTTTACTATTTGAAAAATTATGCAACCAAATGCAGAGAAAACTTCTTTGTATGACATAATGCAGTATTTAAGCAGTATAAATTTGGGATTGTATTAAAGTTAGGCTGAACAGAGGTTGTTTACTTTGCTTCTCTCTAAATATAGTAGATAGGTATTATGCATTTAGGAATTCATAACAATATGCCTCTAAGACTTAATTGCCACTGAATTATAGCAGCTCTATGTTGATTTAACCAGCATAAATGTGGTGTAATCTAGCTGTGAATCAGATCAATTCAGAAAACGTTACAGTAAGACATTTTGAACAGACCGTGTGCACATTTAAATTATGGAGTATCTAAAATAAACCTCAATATACACTTCTTAAAAGAAAAATTGCTTCTCATCCCTTTATGTCTTTCAGGCAGTTATTACTTCCAGTGATTATTATTTAATATTTATATTGCGGTGATGCCCAGAAGTCCCAAATCAAACCAAGTTAAAATCCGCCATTCAAGTCACTACCTGAGCACTTACTAAGCAGAAGCGCTTACCCGGGAAGCCTTTCAATCTAGCTCTTGGAAAAGTGGAAATGCACAAACGTAACGAACAATGGTAGTAAGGATAGGGAAGAGCAGCCGTTAAACCCTGTTACTCTGAAAAGCTACGTATACATCGTTCAGGCCACTGAACTCTTGAAAGGGACAAACACAGAGGTGGTTGTTTCAGCAACTGTTCTTTCAGTTTAGCTGCATGTGGTTGCAGTATTTACTAGAGCTCCTGTTCAAATATAAAAATAGAAATTTGAATGAGAGGAGTTTGGGCTTGGTGTCTACTGCGAAATCGTGTGTAAAGAATGTGTTTAAAGTTCCGGTGGGATCAGTTGTGTAGTCTCGCTAGAAAGCCTGCATTTTGTACTTTGTGCGCTTAATCTGTAATTATTTGGTAACTGGGATACCAGCTTTGGGAATTAATGTTGCTGGGGACTCTGTTGAAGCTGTAATCTAAATACTGTCTTGATATTTATAGCACTTTTAAATCCCTGGGATAACTCCTGCTATTTTCTTAAACTGTACAGATAGTTGTATCTTGTCTGTGGAAAATGTCTTCAGGAGTGTGGTCCAGCTCTCTATAGTTTCAGCAGACTTTGGCTAGGCGTTTTGGTTTTGGTGGCTAAAACCGTAAGTTCAATGGTATCTTACATTGAAACTAAGGGTAGACTTACCATGCTGGCAACAGTTGCTACAAATTTCACATACCCATCTATTACCCTGCTGCATTAATAAATGCATTGGGCAACTTGCATTAAACATTGCCAAAGAACATTTTAACATTAAAAAAGTTACAATGATTCACACATAAATGAGGTGCCTTCGAGAGTTCATGATGGAAGACATCAGTTACAGATGGCCATTCATAGTAGTTATGATAAGGATACATTATTAGACAGTATTAGATCAATTGCTTGCATTAGATAAAAAAAATTAATATTTTATTATAGCAACAGTGTAGTGCACTATAGTGAGAAATCCTAAATCTCTTGTCAGTGGGGGTGAAGTTCTCATACCTGACTCATTTGAAGAAAATGGCTTATCTGAAAAAGAAGAAATGGAAGTGATTTAGTGTTTTGGGAATTATATATACACTTACGCAATTTTATGTTTTACAAACTCTGATGGTTGTATTTAATTTAGTTTGATTATTTAAATCTAGGCATAGATGAGCAAGCTGATCTAGTTAGTGATGTCCCTGCTCACTCCAGGGGGCTTGGACTAGATGACCTCTAGGGGTCCCTTCCAACCCCAAGCATTCTATGGTTCTATGTAGTCCCCAAAGAGGACCATGTGGTCTGTAAAGATGGAGAGAGGATTCATAGAAGAGAAACAATAAGCGGATATTATTACCCTAATAGAAATGCATGCTCGTTTTCCATGCCTGGATACAAACTGGATCTTCGAACATACAATTCCCATACACAGACAAGAAGCTTCAAATAAATAACAGTATTGTTAAGCAGAGTGGGCTTTTATAAGTGTGATCAGCTGTAGGTTTTGTGGCTAAAGGTTAAACCTTCATCCAAAGCCCAGTAAGAAGCTGGACTGAAGCAATTAATGATCCTGAACAGGAAGTATCAGTTGGAGTTACTTTCAGGGTCTGGTGAGGGTTTAAAGGACTTTTCACATGTAGTTGTATGCTAAAATCAGGGACAGGTCAATACTAACCTGACATACCATTTTCCTTTGCTGTTTGATGGCTCATGTAAAGAGGCATTTTTTAGCATTTTGTCCATTTCTCAGTAAACAGATTACCATAATAAAATGCTATCCCGGCCTAGTTGGTGGCATCCCCAGTAGAGAAGCCAGGGATTAAACAGGCGTGAAAACAGAACTACCTCTATCCTTAGACTTGGTCTCTGTGGAACACGATTATGGAGCAGAAGGCGACCAGCATGTGCAAACCCACCCTGCTGTCAGCTGAGCAGAACTCCAGGCGCCAGGACTGTTAAAACGGCATATTGTGGGCGCAACAGGTCACCAAATACCCAGTTCAAACAATGAAGGAAATTAAACGGAAAAACCTTCTCATCAACACACTGTTGCAACCCAGCGAACACGGGTGTCAAAGCTGTATGACCTACAGTAAACCCCACGGGCTGCTTTGCAAGTGTGTTTGCAGGTACCTGTGCTACCGCTAGCAGCATCACGTTGTACCAAGGGTGCTGAAATAGTTGCCAGAACAACTGCATGCCAGGGTTTGTAACAGCATGGCTACCTACGTGGCACTATTTTAACTGCTCTTGTCTGCATCGAAGTTTAGCGTTGCATTCCCGAGCATGGTGTTTGGGGTCGGGGCTGTTAGCTTCCCCCCAGGTGGGTTTGCGTCCCCAGGTCCTGGCAACCCGAAGATGGGGAGTGCCAGGCGTGATGGAGGTGGCAGCTGCTGGAGGGCCACCGACGCAAGACAGCAGGAACGCCCGTGATGCCATCAACCACTCCAGCGATCTGGAGGCAACACGTGCAGTTGTTAAATTAGGAAGCCGAGCTCCTTACGCCCGAGGGAACCGGCTATGGCTCGGGACTGAGTTTGTCGGGGCAAACGACGCGCCCCCGCAGGCGGCCAACCGCGCCAAGCCACGGGTGAAGACCACCGACACCCGCCCCGGCCCTGGCGCACAGCTCCCTCCCTCCGCAGCCGCCGCCGGGCCAGGAAAGGCCCCCGCCGGCCGCACGCTGGGCCGAGTCGGGCGGGCCCTTCCCGCCGCCGCGGGACCCTGGCCCTGCGCCGCGCCCCGCCCCCCACCGCGGCCCCTCGACCACACCGCGCCCCATTCCTCCACAGCCCGCTCCCGCCCCCTCCACCCAGCCCCATTGGCCGCGGCCGCCCGTCCCTCACGACGACGCCGGCTTGGGATTGGCCGCGCCGCGGCCTCCCGCGCTCAGCCCCACACCGGTCGGGGGGGGATGGGAGTTCAGCGGCAGCCGGCGGCGCTACTCACCCGTCCCCTCCCCCCCTCCCGT
Source organism: Gorsachius goisagi (assembly GCA_018403395.1). NCBI lineage: Eukaryota > Metazoa > Chordata > Aves > Pelecaniformes > Ardeidae > Gorsachius > Gorsachius goisagi. Next base: position 87,227 of record BOSO01018036.1, on the reverse strand, counting down.
CACGGCCAGTGGGGGCGCGAGCGCCGCGCCTGCCCGCTCTCGCGGCGGCCGCCCCGCCAGGCCCTGGCCCCGGCCCCCGCCCCGCCCCCCGCCGCCGCTGCAGTGCCTCCCCCGGCCTGGGCGGCGGTGCCGGCAGCCGCAGGGGCGCGGCGGCCTCCCCCTGTTCGCCCCTCTCCCCGTCGCCTTGTCCCCCGCTCCGTGTATCCCCCTCCCCACAGTTCTGCCGCCTCCCCGGGCCCCTGCTGCCCAGGCCGGGGCGGGGGGGCGGGAGGCTGTATCGGCGGGAGGAGGGGGAAGTGTGCGAGAGGAGGCGGGGAGAGAGGGCGGCGGCGGCGGGCGGGCAGGTGAGGCGGGCGGCCGTCCCGCTGCCCCCCTGCCCTTGGTGGCGGCGGCGGCGGCGGCGGCGTGGGGGGGGGGGGGGCGTCGGGGGCTGCAGTCGCCCTACTTGGGCAGCGCGGCCCCGGCCGAGGAGCTGGGGCGGAGCGGCGCCGCCCGGCGCTCCCGGGCGGCAGGCAGGCCGGCGGGCGAGGGGCGGCGGTGGCCGGGCCGCGCTGCCGGGGTCGGCTGGGTGGCGGGGGGCGCTGCGGTCTCGCCGCCGAGCGCCGTCTCCGTCGGGCGATCGCGGCGCCGGGCGGGGCCGTCGTGGGTCGGGGCCGCCCGCGGGGCAGATCCCGGCGTCGCCGCCGGCGGGGGCCGGGAGGAGCCCGGCTCCGCTGCTGCCGCCCCCCGCGCACACGCACGTCGCACGCTCCGCGAACGCCCCCGTCCTCGTCGAAAGCTGTTGCATCTTTTTTTTTTTTTTCCCCTCCCTCCCTCCTCTCTCCTCTCTCTTTTTCTCTTTGACCCCTTCCCGCGAAGAAAACTCGATTGGATTTAATACATTTCCTTGGGCTCGGAAGAAACTCCTGCCTGCTGGAGCTGGCTCGGGCGCCCGACAGACAAGGTAAATGGAGAAGGCTTGGGGAGCAGCGGCAGAAAAATCCTTCCTCTGGTGAAGGGGGTGGGGAAAAAGGAAGGAGTTCACGCTTCGTTTCGATATCCTGTTTTTGGCCTTTATTTTTCTGTGTTTTCCGCCTTGCACAGTCTAGCTGTCCTTTGTGTTTCTCCCCCTCTTGCCGAAACGCTGTTTGTTATGAACGTAGTGGCTGGTTTCATGGAGGCTGAGGAAAGAGTCTGGGGTGAGCGAAAGTTTTTAAGCTCCTCGGAGACAGAAGTTTCTTTGTTCGGTCGGAGAAGGTATTGAACTGAAACACTTCGACTCCGTGACTGTGCTTGCTTCAGCTCCTTCCCTTCCAAAACGATTGCTAACCCTGCGAGTCTAATTAACTTCTCGGGAAATAAGTAAGTTCTAGAGGAGGTAGTATCTTTTATTTAATGGAAAGATCTTGAGGCTTGGCGATGCCTGTGTCTGCCACTTCTTGTTTGTCTTCCACCTTGTTTTCTGGATTATCAGTTAGCGTCTGGCCGATCTTATTCAGGAGAGCTTTAAATTTTGTTTAAAAATGCGCTCTGGTAGTCCTCTGTAAATGTCGCAGTTTTTCCCCTCGACTGCTGCCGCCACCTCTCTTCCTCCCCTTCCGCCCCATCTCCGTCCTCAAGATGACGAGTTGGACTACATATTTTTCAGCTTGTATAGGAGAGGTCTGTATTGCATTTTGCTCCTTGCACAACTTTATCTTAAGGACCTCCATTTAAAGAAAAAAAAAAAAAAGCTAGCTAGTTGTCTTGACTTCTTAAAATTGCAGTTGAACCTCTGAGTTAACGTAGCCTTGTTTGGTTTTGCTTACCACTTTATTATTTTTGAAAGGCATCCCACTTGAAGCTGTTGGAGGGGAAAAGAAACGCGAAGTTTTGGTGTAAAGTTTTGAACTGCTGGTGCTTGTTAAGTTACGCCAACTAACTAGTTGCGTGTAGTGAAAGCGATATTGCTCACCACAGATCCATTTCACATTCCTCAGAGAGGCAATTATTGGTTAGTTCTTTTGTGAAGGCAAGGAATTTCTCACATTGCGAATGTTCAAAATGAGCTAGAAGCCGTAGCTCCGTGCAAGCTTATTTCAATTTTTGTTCCTGTTTGTTAAACTCAAAAGCAGTGTGTTGATCAGAGAGGATGTGTGTGCTTCAGCCCCTCAAGTGTCTGAAATGTGTTAGTGTTTGTGAGGCTTGGACAAAGTAATTTCTCTGCAAAACTTTCAACGCTCCTACATAATGTAATTCTTTAACAGCATCAAGTAATGTAGTATTTGAAGAGAAAGTCAGTAATCCAACTGCCTGATATACTCTGTCTGATATACTGTGAGGGGAAAAATGTTAACATTTAACTGACCTGTAGTGGCTTTTATGGCTGAAAACAGGTAAATGATTTGGCTTGAAATGTATGGACTTAACCTTTTCAGGCAGCAGTAAGGGCTATTCTTGGGCGTCAGAAAGGTCTGAACAAAACAAATGGCAGTGAACTTCGGTTTCCTTATATGGCTGATGCTTGGCAGAGAAGCAATGAAGTCTAAGTAGAGTAATCCTTTTACAAAGAATGATCACTTTCCAAAGCAGTGTTTCAGTCCCAATAATGACTTGAGATTCTGGAGGGGGTGGGGTGGGGAGGATTGGGGGTGGAGTGGGGAATTGTAGCAATGCATGACAAATTTAGTTGTAAACCACTATGTTCGTAATGGATGCAATTTTGTTTCTTTTCAGACCTTTTGTGTTCCTCATGATGCACTTGATATTTTTCAATGCCATGTAGAAGAATAGATCCTTGTAGTGGAGCCACAACTTTTTACGCTAGTGTTTTGTCACCATGGTAGCTATGGATAAGGCCCTTTTTAATGATGAAAGTGCAATTCAGTACTGCTTACAGCTAATGATTATATCATAGAATGCTATTCATGTCATTAACATAGTTTAGGAGTTATGAAGGAGTGTATTCTTTCTTGAGATCAACCATCTTGACTAAAAATCACTCTGACGTTGATATTCATGTTACGAATAAAATGATTTAAGTGTACACATGGTAGCTCATGTTGCTTGAAGCAATGCTTCCGTAGGTATGTGTCGATGGCTTCAGGAAACATTCTTTTGATCTGGCTGTTTCTTGCTCATGAATTAAATTAAGCTCAAGTAAACATCAGTAATTTGAAGTAGGTATGCTTGCAAGCAAAGAGCTGGAAGTTACAGCATATGGCAGACTATGGGATATGATTATCATTAGGATGATTATGATATAAGTAAAAATATGAATAGATTTGTCTTATTCATAAAGCTGCCCAGTAAAAAATGTTTGCTATAAATGTAGTGCTCCATAGGGTATCCATTTGCACGTCACATTATGGCAAGAGTTGATGAGGGGGCTCCGTGGAGGAAGTATTATTGATTAAAAGTTGCATAGTATATTCAGCTGGTGGTGTAAGAAAACAGTGTTAAGATTTGTCCTCAGTGGAGTTCGTTCAGAGTCTGTAGTCCCAGGCATAAAAGAGGCATGCTTGGACCATCAAAGCTAAGGAGAGGCTTGCACATATATAACGTGTTATACGTAGCGTGTTACCAGTAGGTTCTACAAATAGAAGGGGATGGGAGCAAATTCCTCAGCTCGGCTTTCCTGTAGGGGTGTAATGAATCACTGGCTGGCTGCTTTGTTGTTTTGTTTTTGTCCTTCCTGCTCCCAAGCAAAAAGGAAAATCTTCTAGGGAAAATGTTATGTGAAGATCAAACAGTTGATATGACATCTCTTCAGCAGATTCTCCCTATGGAATAACCCAATCTGCGGAAGGAGGGTCTGACATTTACCCTACGTAGTGGAATTATAAATCTAACCTTTTCCAAACGAGTAACTAGTTGAGTTGACGGAAAAGCTACTGTTAAGGATATGAAAATAGTAGACTGTATTCCTGTGTGAGCGTGCAAATGTCGATGGTGACAGTTCATATAGGTAGCCAAATGCGAATTATTTGGAAAATAAAGATTTAGAAACGTTGCTATTTTACCTTGTCAACTTTCAAGTAGGTAAAACAATATGTCAGACAACACTTTTCACGTCAAAATGAAAACTCTGAAGGTAACATGTTTATCAGTTTGTGTAGTAAATAGTCTGTAGATAACTCCATTTAGAAAGTGCGGTGTTTGTGGTAACCTGTTACATTGCTGGCTTAGTGTCTTTGGAACGTCTGTGAAGTCCAGTACACACTTGAGAGGTATAGGTTATGTCTTCTACAACTTCTAAAAGTTGAACCGATTATTAGGGTTCTGCTTAATGTTTTGAATGCATCAGGAATATCTTTTTGTTAGTGTTGTGGGTAACTTGTGAACAGTTCTGTGGCTACTTGCACGGCATACTCTGGTCCAGTTCTGGACAAGAAGTATGTTTTTGGTGGGGTGGGGGCTTGTCAAAACTTGAAACGTGGATTTCCCACAGTCCTTATAGTTCTCTCGGGGAGCAGCTGCAGCGTGCCACTGCAGTTTCCAGCTGTGATGGTGGCATGTGGAGCCCCACTGTATCAGCACAGCTGACACGCTGTCTGCTGCTGATTAATTGTAAGTAAAAATCAGCGGGCCTCAATAATGCTGCCTAGTGTACTTCAGTAACAATTAATTGTTAAGCAGTTCTACTGAGTTTAAGATTATAAGGGGACAGGTAATATATGAACTTGACTGCTCTAATGACAAGATGGGTGTGGGATTTTTTGCAGATTTTTTTTATTGTAAAAAGATTACAGCCTTCAGTTCTCATTAAGAATACAGTGTTCACGTGAGTAAAACCTTATAAATATTAAGATTTAGAAGTAAGTATGCTGATTTAGGAGGTATTTATAAATCTTATCATCTGCCTAAGAAAAATTGAAGTGAGTATTGTTATGCTGGCATTGGTACTATTTTTATTATAGAGTATTATTTTTATTATAGAGTAATCATGGGATAATTCTGCTTTTTCTGCTGCTCTCCCTCATTAGTTACCAGTTCTTTTTAAGAGACTAGTTTCTCTGATGCGTACATTTCAATACTGGTATTTGGCTTACTACTGTGTTTAGTTTCACCTGTACTTCCCCTGAAGGTGATACAGAGCATGGCGTTTGAACACTACATTGCACCTTCCGCCTTTAAAAATACATTGTGACTTTTCATGATTGAGAAATAAAGCTAAACAAACCTCTTGGTCTAAATGAAACCAAACCGCAGTGTACTTATGTTGGAGAACATCAGCATTGTGACTAGCTTCCCTAGGGTAGTTCAAGTTGAAAAGTAGATTCATTCTTTCTGTATCTGGAACTAATTTGTAGATAGTTGATACTAAGTGATCATTATACACACAGGAACAAAAAGTGATGTTTATGCAGAGTCTGAGAACAATGTGAACGATCTTGGTTGCTAGGGCTGTTCTGGAACTTGTAATAATGTCAGAATGTAACCAAGCCTCTGGAGCTTCTTGCATTTGAAGGCTCAATCTTGTTAGATAAGATAGTATGTACCCTCCTCACTTCAGTAGATAATGAATAGGGTGGCCATACTCTTCGATCCAATTTTTTGGCATGGCCAAGAAAATGTTAGGTATCGAGTCTTGTAGACAACTTGGATTAAGGAAAGCAGAGGAATAATTTGTGTCTTCCTCTGTTCTATAGCCATCCAATGATTAGACACAGGCTAAACCCTAAAGATCACTTACGATAGTAAGGACAACTTCTGTCCCTGCAGGAGCGAAGCTACCAGAAAGCAGGTAGGTGATTTTAAAATGCACAGGTTTTTTTGTAGTGTCTCAATTTTTAAATACCCAATATATATTCTTGCATATTTTGTAAATAGAACTATGATTTCTCAAACTTTCATGCTTTTGTGTAATTGAATTCTGCAAGCATAAGGCTGTATTATATATGCAAAGTAAGGCAACTGCTAAAAGCAAACATTCTTTAAGATTGCCTTATTTAAGTGCACTTTGAGAATAGTAACTGGAAGAAACCATAGATCAGTATCTTCAGGGTGATCAGTTAGGAATTCACTGGGTGCATGGGCTCCCTTTCCAAACAAACAGGTCTTCTAAGCACAGTGGATTCTCCAAGTCTGCATAGTTCAGTGGATACAGTGCTGTGCTTCACGTCTTGTAGACCCCATCATGAAGTTGTCTGGAATGGAATAAACAGAGGTACAGGCATGGTCCAGACAGTGAATTGTCTGACTATTCTGGACTATCACATGCTTCCAGTGAGAGACATGTCAGCTATTTGAATAGAATTTCCTTTATAGGAAAAACAGGTAGGAAGGAAGTAATTGTTTTAGGAGTGTTGAGTTTTGTGTTCTTGGGAACTTAAATTGTACTTCTGAAGTAGATGGTTGGGGCATACTTGTCTTCCTGTGAGCTCCTAGTGCTCAGTGGCTGCTGCTTCTGCCAGTTGTCTGGAGCTAACTTTAGGAGTAGAAGAAGCTCTGAAGCAGTTTGAAGTGTTAGTAAAGGTTACAAATACTTGAAATGAAACACTTAGATTAACTCTTACTTTGGAATGAGTGGTATCTCCCTGTGAAGTGGCCAGGGCCTTATTCTCCCTGGTGTGGAAAGCTCCACTGTTAATAACTAAATTAAAAATATTTGAAATTTTGTCAGCATGTTAAAGGTAGCTGCAGAGGGGATGGTCTTGGTGTCTGAAGTACTGTGCTTTGAGTTTTACTGCTGCTTTTGAAGCTTTCTCAGTTTTCAACTTTAGTTGCCATGAGAAGTTCCTGTTGCAGCTGCGTAGGGGGCTTTGTCTTCCCAGACAGTTCTAGAAGAAAGGTTTCATGTTCTTCCTCTGTCCCATAATGTGAGTTGTAAGTTTAGTATAGTTGCAGGAATTACTTCTTCAGACTTCCTTGCCCTCCTTTGTCCTTGGAGTTTTTTGGTACATACCTTCCAAGACTCCTAAAAAGGAGAGAAGAGGGCATAGATGCTTCGAGCTACATCAGTACCTCTGAACAAATGTCTGAAATGCAATGCCAAATGCCTGTGAATGTCAGTCACAGGTTCAGTCATCCAAAATTACTATGGACATCATCTTAAGTGTTTGGATGGTGGAAAGTGTTTCCAGGCTCGTCTGGAAGGCTTCTGGTAGGCCACTAAGAAGCTTTTTGAGGGCTGCTGCTTTTCCCCCCATGTGACTGTAGTTGTTCTGACATTATTTTCTATGAGGGGAGAAATAATAGTTGAGAAGATCAACCCAATTGTCAGCAACTTGATCAAATTACTATAGATCTTCTGTCTTTACTTACAGGGTAGCATGGAAGATTATATTTGAAACTGGGTATCAGAGAACTCTTAAATAATGATACTAATTCAAATCATAGGGTTTTTTCCTCTGTGGAAATGTTATGCTTAATAATCTCTATGTGCTTATGCATGTTTGGCTGCAGAAGAATTTACAAGGTTGAGGCCTGTATTTCCAGTAAAAGTAAACTGGAAACTATGGCAGCATAGCAGTCTAAATCTTTTGAGACTTAAATGCCCTGTAAATACTCTCTTTCCATGCTCATGCTGCAGAGTATAATATGCAGGTGTTGATTTACTTCATTTCCACTTATGAGGTGTGTGTACCTGAAGGAGAAAATGAATGTGCAGACAGCTGTTGATGCCACTGATACCCTGCGGCTGGTATGTTTGTTTGCCTTGGCAAATTAGTCTGTGGCGACCTGGAATGTCAGTGTGGTAGTTAGCTCCTTTTAGGAGAATATGCTCATTTTGGGTTACTCAGGTCACATAGTCGTATGTGATGTTAACCCTGGAGCTGCGGGTCATTTAATTTCTGAGGTCCCCTATGTTTTGGTGATAAAGTTCATCACTGAAGGAGAGAATTGAAAAGTTCACATCTTTCTGATACATAGCTATCAAGCCTTTATACCATTTATTTCAGTTTTGCTTTAGTAAACAGGGTGTTTTATTCTAAGTAATTAATGAATCCTCTCCTCCTGGGCAGATTTACAGGCAGACAGAATTTAGTGTAGAATGTGAGAAAATAATATTTAGAACAAACCTAGAATTTTACTTTAAGGTCAGTTTTGTTGGTTCACGTGTGTGTGTTGGGAAACTATTAAAAACAAGGTAACAACTAAGCTAAGGCAGAAGAGAAGAGGATGGTTAAACCTGCGTGTTTCCATCTTTTCTGGTGATGTGACAGGAAGGGGAAATCAGTTGGAACTCTAAATGTGGCAAGCCATCTGGCTCTGATTCTGATGGATAAGATCAGAAATGTTGATATGGGGGAGGGAGAAGCTATCAAACCTTTACTATTTTACTATACTATTGTTTAACTATAGATTATTTTATTTGTGTCTTCTTTTAGGAGACTTTTTTTTTCTGAACAATGTTTTGTGGGGCAGGAAGCTTTCTGTGGCTATTAGAAAATACTGTTTGTCCAGTGCATTATTTTTAATCTAGCCATTAATGCTTTGGGTCCAGAGATTTAATCTAAAAAATGACAATATAAACAATACAACTACTAGAAAAGCAAGATAGACTTAAAATAAATTTTAATAGACTTAGATGAGACTATTTTACTCTTCTGCTTGTGTTTATCTGGGTGAGTTCCTCTGTTTTTCAAGGAGCATATATTGTCTTGTTTTCCTGAAGCAAAGCAGAAGAAGTGCTGAGGATCATGGCATACCTGTGTGCTTTTTGCAGTGCTACTCTTAGTAGTGAAAGACAGTGGAACAGGCAAACATTTCTGTGGCATTTTCCTGTGGGAAATGTGTGGGATCTGTGGGGAGAGGTATTGTCAAAATTTCTAATGTCCTGTAGTCTTTCAAGTCATCCGTGTTACTGAATTGGTTTTGCAGTAGCAGCCTGTGTTGCCTTAAGGGAAAGACTGTGGCCCTACCAATGGAACAGATTAAAAGAATGGGATGGGAGAGAAACATGTCTTTAATACTTTTTTCTCATCCTCTTTCTTGCTTCTTTTCTCCCTCTACATAAACCAACTGATCAAGAACCAACAAATTGTTCCTTAAGCTTCTAAAAATGGAGACTTTCTCTCGTCTGTGATGGAGTGAGTCCCTGCCTATTTGCACTGACTTTATATTTTCTCATTTTAGATCTGTAGATGACCCGTCATTCCATTTGTATTAAATCCTGACAAGGTTTTAAATGTCAGCTTCAGAGTATAAAATATCTACAGAGGAATAACCTTCACTCAAAATCAGACTATTACTCATTTTCCCCAAACTTATATTAACTTGTTTTTAATCTTTGAAAAGTCTGAAGGGAAGTATGTACTGGACAATTCAAATTGTTTGAAATCACAGTTATGAAATTTTCTGAAATTTCTACATTGTCCTATTCAGTTCCGTTTTCCTATTCTGAGAAGAAGAGGCTGACATGTTAATATAGCAAATCAGTGTGGCACTGTCCCACTTTTTACTTCAATAGTGTCAAAGTAGTATTGTACCTCTTTTTTCTCTTGCTGGAAAGCACAGGATGTCAGAAGTTAAGTAACACTTTGAGCTGAGTTATTATTAAATCAACTTGGAATTCAGCTTTGAGGCTATAATTTGCACTGTGATGGGAAAGAAGAATTTTAGTCCTACTTAAACCTCCTGTCAGGTGGAAAACTTGTTTTTGACTTTAGATAGTGAATTACTATCTACGCTGGTAACAGCACTTTGATAAATTCCAAGTAATCCTTATTTTTTTTTATTGTAAGCAGTGAACTATCATTCTTTCCTATCTAAAGAGGGAAAAATATGTTGGAAACCATTCAAGAATAGCCTTCTGTTAATTTTGTTGTAACAGTTGCTGATCTGATCTCCAAAGTGCCTGACATAGTAAAATAAAAATAACAGGTCTTCTTTTTTCTTTAATCAACATCTGTTGGCTTAGAGGAACACAAGTGAAGAGAAAATAATTCCGTACAAAAAGTATTAATAAACTTAAAAGCTTCATTACTCTGTTGGGAGTGAAAAGAGATTATAAGTTGGCAAAAATCAAATGCGTGTTGTGAGAGCAAAGCTCAGTAAATAGAGGACAAGAATAATGGTGCTTCACCACATGGGAGACATGAAGAGTCTTGTAGTTAGAACTACAGTTAATGCAAAGAAGAGTAATTCCTGTGCATCACAATTGTGAGCAGCTAATTGGAATGGATCAGGATTTATGTATCAGTTGTAAAATGAATGTAGGGGGAAAAAAAAGAGGTACAGTTCAGGGATTCCTTTATTTGCCCAGGATGGTAACTTCTAAAACTGCTGAGAATAATGTTGAGCTAATATGCGTCATAATTATTGCATGAACTAGAGGGAGAAGATGCTTAGCATCTGGAGAATACTGGTATTTTTTGAACTTTTGCTCTTTATAGAAATAGTGGCTTCACCTTATCACAGTGAAAAAGGTGTATCAGATTAAAATTCTTTTTAAACAGCATTGTAAATAAAAGCTTACTGGTTTTAGTACTGCATTTTATACTAAACAAACATAAGAGCAAAACGCAAACTGGCTTGTTGAGGTGGGTAACGCAAGACAGACAGAAGTGTTTTTTAAGGGGGAAGTATTCTAAAGCAAAATGGAAGTCCAGCTCTTTCTGCTATTTCTTTAAGTAGTGACTTTCATTAGGGCACTGCATAGTGTTTTAATTGTCAGGGTGCATCTTTATGAGTGTTTTTTCATAGGATGTATTTTTTTGACATTTGACAGTCCCAAAATGGGGAGTGTATACATATATCCGTGGTACTCTTCTTCTTGAACTCTGGTCTATGGATATGTTTCTACTTGTGTTCCTGTCACCACAGATTGAATTTTGTAACCTGTCTAGATTTGGTGCAACAGTTTTTCTGGGCAGTTTATCCACCTTACTAGTTAGAGGGGTTTGAGTGTGGTTTCTTTTCCTCCTGCCACATACCCAACCTCTGCTTGCTTTGTATCTCAGTCTCTTATTGTTTTGGACCTGCTGTGTTCTTCTGACCTCTGTTTGATCCATCCTAGCTTTAGCTAGGAATTGGGGCAATTACTTTTTTGGGGGGAGTGCATGTAAAGCAGAGCATCAGGGACTGTTTTGTTGGAATGTATCAACCACACAATTTAGAAAGCAAAATAATTAAGTAACCAGGAATCTTCTGATAAGAAATAGGTTGTGGGGGTTTTTTCCCTTTTCTGCTTTCCTTTTTGCTCAACTGTTATGTGATGCAGATTGCCTGAATTTATCTGCAGGCAATTAGTTGGAAGGTCTGGTTAATAGATGAGAATTTTCTTCTGTATTGAAATACTGCATATTTACAGCAGTGCAGCTTGCTTGTTTAAAAACCTTTGGTATCTGCTGCAGATGGCTGCATAGTCTAAGGAGTGGCTTCCTGGCTGCATTGTACATGAAGTGCCAAACATGATGAGAGCAGTTTTTTGTTCTGGAATGCCAAAATACATTGAATCTGTTCAGGAAGCAACATATGTCAAATGAATAAAAATACCATACTCACGCGAAACAGAATGTGGTAGCTATGTTTTTCAAAACTGGCTTCTTTTCTCGATTAAGGGGTTAAAAAGGACTTCTTGTATTGAAGGTAGTATTAAATACCAACTGCTGACTTAGGCTTCCAGTATTTTCACTACCATTTGTTTCCCTATACCCTATTTTTTTCTTTTGGTTAACATACGCTGTAGATGGAAATTGAAACAAGGAGGCTATCAATAGAGGGGCTGTATAGGAAAAAGGGTAATGTGGGGGTGGGTGGTGGTTGTTTTCAGTGTGGGGTTTTTTACCTTTTTTTTGGGGGGGGGGAGGGGAGGAGGCTGGTAGCGTGTGTGTTTCTTTACATTCCTATGAGAGTTGTATGTAATCGCTTGATACTGCAGGTAGAAGGCCAGGGTTGATGACAGTAAAAAGGAGCAGTAAAGGATGTTGCTTCTGCTCAAACTCTAATGACAGGAAGTGGGAACACTTACATATAGCTACAAATATTGCAGGATTTTATTATGATAAAGAAACAAGCCTAGGGCAGAGCATGTTCTGTTGCATATTACTTCCTTGTTTGCAAAGGAGGTGTTAGTCACTTTGATTCCTCCTAGTTGGAAGGCAACGATACTAAAAATTGCATTGCCAGAAAAATACATGTCTCTGTAGAAGCTGTAATTCCATCTCATCAGTTTCTAACTAATATTTTGCATAGATTTTTCTTCTCTGAAATAATTTGAAAGCCTTGATTTTTATAGCTCTTAAACCCAGAGCAATGAAGTAACATAAAGCAACTTTGCTTGTCCTTTCTGAATGTTTTTTCTCTCTTGTTTCTTCTCTTCTATCACTATAATTAGACATACAGTTAAAAATTAACTTTAGTGAATTATCTTACATAAGGTCCTTAGTAGTGTTCTGTGTTGTGTATGAAGTGATGGGTCCCTGAAAGAGGGGAGGGAGTGACGGCAAGTGTTTTCTTTTCCTAGCTGATAATAAAGTAGCTTAACCTGAAGCCTGGCAGTAGCAGACGCCATAATTATCAGCATTTCTGTGCTGCCTTTTTTTTTTTTTTTTTTTTGTGGTACTAGGAGTCAGATGTGAAGCAGAGTGGAAGCTTGATGTGTTCTTGTCTCCTGGATTGAAAGAGAAGATGCTGGTGTCTCTTTTTCTGTTCTAAATTCTACCCTTTCTGCTCCCTGAAATTTTTAGCTGTCCCATGGTAGCGATACCACCAAGTAAGGATGTGCTAATCTGCTGAGAGATGAGGCGTGTGGTCCAAAACAACTTCTGAGTTGCTTGTTTGTGTCTAAGTCCACATCAGCTGGGTTCTTGTGTGCTTTTGGATTTGTTCCAGCAGTCTGCCTCTCTTCCCTTATTGCGATCTGTGTTAATTTGTCTGGTCTCAGCTTTCTTTGGGATAGTTGTGGGAGAATCTCTATAAAACATGTTCAGGTACACAGGAGCTGTCCTCCTTCTCAGCCTTTATTCTTCTGTGAAGCATGGTGTCTGTCTGTGTTCTAGTCACTGAATTTTGTTTCACAAATGAATAGTGGTCCTGCCAGCCAAAAGGAGGCCTGACCCACTCAAGCACGATTCATTCCAGTGTTTCTATTCCTCTCCCAGATATCAGTGGCTACAGCTCTGTTCTGTAGCTATTGAATTGTAGGAAGTACCAGAAATAGTACCACAGAGAAATGTACTATCAGGGCTATATTTTCCTTCTGTCCCTTTGTGTTTCTGAAATGTACTTCCAGTGCACCTTAGCAAGTATCTATGAGTGTCCACCTCCTCCCTCCACTTTAGAGGTATCTGTTATTTCTCTACAGTCTGGCCTGGTTTGCTGACATTTTCATTGTGGAATATCTAGTTAAAAACTTATTCCCAGTTCAGTCTTTGTCATCATTAGTAACAGGAATTTCAAATGAACTTGGAAATTCATTCACACATCTGTGTTCAGGTTGGACTTGCTACTATCATAGTGTTAATGTAGTTCCACAAAACCTAATCTTAATACAAGGCTGTATTTTGCTGCTCAGAACCTGTAAATGGTGGCAAATTGCAGTACACTTGCGACAGTTACAATATGTTTTCTTTTCTCACTATTTGACCAACTTAAAGTCTCATTAAAGACTTTGCCATTTCAGGCTTTAATAGACAGGAAGGCTATGGAGTCTAGTAAATTTTTTTCCTTCTTTGAAGTTCATTCCAAATTTTCTGCTAACATCTTTATGTGCTGTTGATAGCATTGTAGAAACAATTTCTTGGATTTACCCAGTATCTCTTTTGTTACCTCTCCATTATACAGTTGTCTTTATCTTTTTTAAGGTACTTTGCAGTTTAATTCTAATCTGTGTGATTTAATTAGCCATGATGTATAATTGATGTGACTTTTAAAAGTATATTGGCTGTTATGCTTTTATGCTTTGTTTCATCCTTTCTTGTGGTTTCTTCCTAAGCGTGTCCCTTCTCATTTGGCTTTCCAAGGCACTGGTAATGTTGACTGGGGAGCAGGCCAAAAGACAGCATAATGGAAGACTTTAAAAAAAAAAAAAAAAAGTCTATTTCTTCTAATCAGGATTTACTGTTAGGTGTATTTTTTCAGGTGTGTGATATGGCTGGCTTCAGCAGAAGAGGAATTTGGATGAGAAGCTTGTGTGTACTGCAGAGAGACTGGTTTCATCCATACCAATTATTAGGCTTGCTTTATGTCAAAACACCTAAGGGTTAACAGGAACTGTCTTATATAGACTTCATATGGGAGAAATCCTCCTTAAGATTGGAAGGGTGCATCCTACTGTAAGTAGTGGGCATCACCTACTATAAAGTGGTAGCTTTTGATGCTATAGGAAGGTTGAGGTGCATCTTGTGAATCTAGATCAGTGGCCCTGTTATGTATCTCGGGTCTCATTTTTTTTTTTTCCTTTTACAAATCTATTCAATATTCAGGCTTTGAATTACAGGTTGATAGTAATTGAACTTTTTTCTACAATTCTTTTTTTAAACCTTAATATGGCAATTAGCCCCAGCTGAGCAACTGAAATTCTTTATCCTGAGCATTTCTTGACAAGGCAACTTCATGTATTGGTCACTTTGGAATTTAAGAGGGTTTTTTTGTTAAAAGAGAGCAAGTGTAAATAAACATTTAACTTAACATGTTGTGGGTGCCAATCCATTTGTATACTTCAGTCCCATTCCCTCAAGCCTTTTATGAATGTAAAACATTGCTTTGTAGCCAAGTAATTGACTTTTTTTGCAAAAACATGTGCAGCACTTGCTGAGCAAGGATGTCTTCCAGTTAAGGAGACCACATCCTGTAAATATTTCTTTCAGTTCTAAACTCAGAATATAGAACATGAACTGCTGACACAGTCACTGTCTGCACCATAACTATTTACTGACCTAACTGAGTGCCTTTGCTTCTTCTTGGTTGCCTGGAGATGTTTGGTATGGTTAGTATTTTTTAGAATTACTCCCCCTGTCCCCTCTCCAAACTTCATGTCTTCACTGGTTGATTCTTTCAGGAAAAAACTACCAAAACTATGAATCCGAGGCAGACTGAATTATAAAATGTGGCCTATAGGAATGAATTTTGCTACTGGAATGTGCTGTTACGAGCATTAAACTCTGCTTTTGTATGGTTTTTTTGATACATATGTTTGATCCTAAGAGAAAAATGTCAGTAATAATGATGTTTTCACTTTACTTTTAAAGGAGCCTTAATTTAGAAAGCCTGTGACTGAATGTATAGTCTTACATTCTGCTGCATCTCCTCTGACAGTAGGCAGTATGCTCTCTCTTTCCTTCCTGTGTGAGTCCTTTGCTTCATAGGTGAAGATTTGATGTTGGAGGTCAGTGAGTTGATGAGCAAGCTGATGTAATTAGAAAAAGAATCTCTTTGATATGTTGCAGGGTTAGGCTTTTTGGGTCAGTTACTGATTGGACTTGTGGTATGGTTATGCAATGCCTAGTGTTAAGGTTTAATAAAAGGCAGGTGTGAAGGGAAAGCAGGCCTTGCTCTTTCTTTAGAAAAGAAGAGCCTAGTTCGTATTAAGCACAGTGGGAATTAACTTGCCTCTTCAGTTCCAGTTGCTGGTTTGGAATAATCTTGCACTTGATCACAGTAAATGTAAATGTTGTTGTTTTCTTCATCACTGATTTGATCCTCAATAATCCTTCCGTAAAAGTCAGAAGTGCAGTTAAAAACTGGAATACTTACCTGGTTTTATCTCTTTGGGGCAGATTTAAATTGTACCACCCCTATCTTTCCTGCTTTTTTTGCCATTTGCAGGTTGTCTTTTAGACATTGACAGTAGGCTGGGAATTCCATACCTATCTGTAAAATAGTTTGTAATTGCTGCAGGGGTTGGAAGTAACTAACCACAGTCAGAACTGAAATTTTTTAAGACTTTCCCATACTGTGCTCATCCCTGCTTCTCAGAAGATACTAGAATGAGGTAGGCAGCAGCAGATTCTTCCTGTGTCGGTACCAGCTTTTTAAGACTTTCCCATACTGTGCTCATCCCTGCTTCTCAGAAGAGACTAGAGTGGAGTGATGTAGAAAAGCACTAGGGAGTTTTTTTCCCCTTTCTAATAGAAGGGGGGAAAAGTATCCTGGTTCCTGTAGTCTCAAGTAAAATTAATTTATTCACACCTGAGTTTACGTTGCTGTTCCTTGCAATGTATTTCTTGGAGCCACTGCATGAGAAACATTTAAGTTTAGTTGAGTGGACTTTTTCCTTCTTCAGTCACACCAGTGTTAGCAGCTTCTGCGAGCAAAGCTTTGCTGGACATTGCCTACTTACTGGAGTAGTAACTTGTCAAATGGATAGTTTTGAAAACATCCTTAGGCAGATAAGGAGCTCTTTCTCATGCCAGTAGTTGCCTTTTGTATGTCCTGCTCTTTCATTTGCAAAATAACTGTGTATCTTCTGGTTCAATGATAACTATTTCATGTAGCATGTCAGAGGAAACAGTGATTGCTGGGAAAGAATTTATTTTCCTAGTGTGCAAGGGTGGAAACAAAGCTCAACAGAATATATCAAGTCCTAAATTATTTTGAATGTTAGGTTGGAGAAGATAACTGATGTGTTAGTTTTTCTTTCAAATTGTGTAGTACAAAGATTAAGATATGCAGGGTCTGGAGATAGTGAATTGGTTCCTAAAGGTAGCTTCCGAATGGTGATCTTCTGTATACTGGGGAGGAACTCCTGTCCTGTAATGATACTAAATTCTCTGGGACTGAAATTTAATCTTATGAAACCAAGACTTGATTTCATAAGATAAAATGTGGTGCAGTCTGGTTTGTTTTTCCCTTCTGCCACATGCCAGATTCAAAATATACTAGGATTTTTATTAAAAATTGCATTCACAGTCTAATTCGGAATTAAAAAATGAAGTGTCTGTTGACCTTGCAAATGAGCATGAAATAATTACACATTTTTTTCATGTTTCCTTCATGTGTCTACTTAATTTGTGAGAGTCTATCTGTAATAAGAATCTAGAGCATGGTAAATGGGAATTGACTCTGAACCTGAGACATGTATATCTTCATGTTTGTATTCACCCCGCCCCCTCCAAGTGAGTATTTGATTGAAATACTACGAACTGCATTCACTTTTTCTGTTTTTTCAAGTTACCTTTCTTCTGGGTTTTTCCCACTTAAAACATGAAGTACACTTCTTTTTGGGTGGTATAGACAGTCTTGTCTCTTTCGGGGAAGAGTCAGAGAGACTTTTGAGAGGTTAAAGTCTAGTGTCAGTGCATCTGTCATGTCTTAAAATTCTGGGCAAACATGGAAGATAACTGCATAGATATTTTTACATTTATTTATTCTGTGTGATTAGAATACAAGTTGGACACTGCTGTTCAGGTATATGTGTATATGTATATTTTTATATATATGTATATATAATCTTGAAATAAGAGGAAAAATGGATTTTAAGATCCCTTAATTTTAAGATCCAAAATAAAAATTACTCTGTCTCTGCTAAGATCATAAATTTTCTGGTATCTGATACTTGGATATGAACTGTGAGTCTTGCATGCTGAAATTATAGCCAGTAGTGAAGCTGAGCTTAGTGAGATTAACATAGACTGCTGAAGAGGTTTCCCTTTCTCCCCTCGAGTCATTCCTCTGGAGAAGAATCCAGGATCCGATGTCAAATTTATGTGCTTCTGTTGTGTGAAAACCAATTCAGCTACTTGATGGCAAATACCTAAGCTCACAGACTAACCTGCAACTTGATGCCCCCTCCTGTCAGTCACCTAGCTTCTGGCAAACTGAATTTCTGTATAACCAAATTATCTGTTAACACTTTGAAGGAGAGTAGTCAAGTATGTTTAAGCACTTTTTCCTGATTTTTAAGAGTGGAATAAATACATGTCAAAACAACTTCCTGTAATATAATTTAGGTGTGTTATCTGTAATTATATGAATCCTCCATTTGACCCACTTAATGGAAAAAAAATCAGATATACAAAGTATTTAGTAGCTTTCAGAAAGTAATTGTGGAGAGCAGTTGCTTTGTTTATTCTGTTCATGCTCAATTGCATTAATGTAGCTGCTAAATTATAAGTTTTGTATGTGCACTCCTAGCAATTGTGTTCATGAATTCCTAAGTTCATAATTTTCTCTTTTCCCTTATTTTGGAGGATGGATTCAGCTAAACTAAGTATCCTTTTCTACTTTGTCGTGGTAGATAAAGAAATGGAAAGGGAAGAATCACGTACTAGTAGTTGAATTTTTTTTCTGTTCCTTAAGAAAGCAAAATGCAAGGTTTTATACATAGATCTGCTGGTGCAGTAGAACTGACTAACAAATACCTCAGTCTTTTTGATCCTATTAAAATTTGATTAATGAAGTATTTCTGATAAATTTTGCTGCTTTAAGTGATAGTTTTCATTGCCCACTGCTATCAGCAATTGCACCTATATTGCTAAGACAGTGGTGTGATGATGCTTCTTGGCTTTGTGTGGAATTTGTAATTAAATGGGAGTAGTGTCCATCATGATATTCCATCTGGCATCTTCCTCCAGTAAGTCTACTCAAAGCTATAGATGGAGCTGGATTATAATGTAATATCAGTACTGCTTTAAGTGTGGGATCTGGGATTCATTCTTTCAAAGTCTGAAGTTCTTGATAGCAGTACTAACCCCACGTTCTTTTTCGCAATAGCTAAGTAAAACTTTATGCGGCTAGGCAGACCCTGATCTTTCATGTCGTAGAGCTGTTGAAAAAAGGAACAACTGTAACAGAGGACCAGAAACAGAGTACAGTGAAAATGTTTTCTTCTGGGTTTTAATTCACAGCTTTGAAACGCAGCATGGTTTTCACAAGTGTAATGGTGGAGTAAAATCCAAGTTGATTGTTCTCATACTTGGCTTTGCAGTCACAAAAGTACTTGTTCTTTGTCAGATGCTGCCTGCACAGGATGATTTTGTGCATTCAACAGCACTAGTCTATCTAGTCCTGAAAAGTCTAGTTGCTCATAACTTCTGAAATTCGTTTATAACTCAAAGGTAATAAGGGTGCTTTTTCATACAGTGGCCTGCCCATCAGGGCTTCGGGTTGGAATTGGTTCTTGGTGTTAATTAGGCAACATGTGTTTTAATTAAAATAAGAATATGTGATAATGAAGAAGCTAGGAGTAAGCTGTAGCCTTAGTTCTACTTAATGTCTAAATTATCATGTTGTGGGAAAAACGTGAATTAGGGGAAGAAGTGCCAGAGCAAAAGGTCTTTAGAAGAAAGATGTGTAAAATGCTTATTTTCCTACTCCTCCCCAACCCTTAATGTTTGGGGTCTAGCTTAACACTGAGTACTTGTAGCATGTATGCCAATTTTTTATTACGAAAAGAAGATGTCTTGAGTTTTTGACTTGGTAACAAGGTGGTTAATGGTCATGGAAAACGTATTGCAGTTGCCAGTGGAGTTAAACTGATGTTTGTCTCTTGAGCTTCTATAACAACATCTTATTTGTCATCAGGGGGAGAGAACAGAGGATGGAGAGGTTTTCCAATCTGCTTTTGCAGTCCTTAGATAGTGCTTAGATAATAATATTTTATGCAGTGATCTGTGCAGTTGTCCATTGTTTATACAGCCCTACAGTTACTGTATTCTTTTTCTTGCTACGTGGCATATAGTGGAAGGGTCATTGATTGAAGCACTAACAGGGTACTGCAGAACTTGAGACTTGCTAGAGGTAGTCACACACTCAGACACATAAATTGGAGGAGTCAGCATGTTCAACAGTCCACTGTCTATCTGTAATAAAAGCTCAAATTGAGCTGAAAGTTTAACCTGTGGAAGAGGAGTGAGAGGGAAGTTACTCAGCTCTTGTTAGTTGAGAGCCAAGAAAGCTGGTTCAGTCTTTACATCGTAGAGCAGCAGTTCCTAAATGGGGTGTGTACGAAGGGAGTTGCTGGGCAGATATAAACTTGATTTCATACAATTCTTATGTTAGTATTTTTAGTCATACAAAAATTTTGGCTATAGGTGCGAAAGCAGTAGGAAAATTTCAGAAGGAAAGTTCCAGAGCCACCCCTATAAGGGACAGCAACCCCAATTTTTTTATTCCTTAGCAAGCCAGGAAAGTAGCAGTACAGTCATCAACCTTGGCATCCTTCAGAATTTCTAGCTGTGCTGGCCAGGGCACCACGGGGAGCTGATAACCAGCAATGTTTTGGAAAATGTAACTGAGATCTGTTAAACAGTCGTATTGGTGTGGAGGTTTTAGAGTTTTCTAAATCTCACAGAATGCTCTGGAACTGGCAGAAACAGTTAGTTTAATGATGATTCTGTTGCTGTTCTTTGTCTTAGAGGCTTTAGGACTCATGAGACTCAGTCTTGAGTCTGTATACTGAATGCTTTCTGAAAAGAGCATGCTAATCAGGATCTGATCTCCTGACGAATCTTTTTCTCTTAGGAAAGATGCTGCTTATCAACCTAGATACCTGGATGTATTAGACATATTTTTTGTGTTTGTGTGGGATGTGTTTGCAGTTTTAAAAGCAGATGACAAAACTGTTCTTTAATTTATCGTCCTCTTTTTCTTCGTATTTTGGCACCTTACTTCAACGGGCCCCAACAAATGTCATCAAGATGAGGCTATGGGTGTGTTCCATGTACATCTTAGACTTACTGCATTATTCCGGCCTACTAGCCAGGACCACATAATAAAACTTTGTATCCTCAACATATAGAGTATATGGCAGTACTCCACAAAAGCTCACCAGGCAGAGCAAACTTCTCAGAAATAGATCTTGTAAGCAACTATCTCCACTCTTGCCAATGGCTGTGGCTGCAGACTTTCAATAAAACCTCATGTTTTAAGCTAAATGGAAGGCAGCTGACAGGTCCAATTAAAATAATTGCAGCTTTTTTAAAGCCTCATCTGTTGCAAGGAGTTGTATTTCCCCATGAGGGCTGTGGGAGTATTTGCGACAGTGTGGGTGGTATAGATTCTCTTTCAGAGAATGCGCTTGAGACTCAGTGCTTTGAAAGGAAGTCATCCAGTTGAGGTCCTGCACATAGCTTCTTCTTGGTTTTGGTTATATTTTGTTAGTCTGATAATTGCATTAAAACTCCATACATATGTGTAACACAAAGGGAGCTGTTTTGAACTCAAGCTTGCTAGCAATGCCTGTGTTTTGGTTTTGGCTGGCATAGAAGGAGGAGATGATAATCAGTTTTACCTTTTTGTGCTCTGGAACACTGCTTTCTCTGCTTGCATTACTTCAGGATTTGGCGGAGGACAAAAAAGAGTAATTGTAGAATGGTGGTTGTGATGGTAAGTTACATACTATCACTTTGGTGTTTAACTCTGGTGTAAAACAAAGTTAATGTGTGGATTTGAAACTTAGCTTTTGTGCAAGGCCCCTTATACCCATCATCTTGAAAACTCTTCTTAATTCTTTTTCACAGATCCATGTGGATGGTTTAATAAACTGTGTTCTCCGTCCTGGGGATTCTGTGATCTAAGTTCAGAAACTGATTCAGACTCCTGTGGTGTGAATTGGCAGTGGTGGAGTGATTCGGGTAGGTGACTGTGGATGTGTTGAAGCAGGTAAGGGGAAAGAAGTATTTTGGGTGTGCTTACTGTTTCAGTTACTCTACAATGCACTAATATCATCTTCTCTCACCCTCACATGTGAGGTGACAAACTTATGTTTTAACTGCTGAATTTGTACTACAGTACTTTGTGGGGAAGATGCATAAGAATGGTCAATTTTGTTTGCTTTCTGGCAAGAAGTACTAGGGATATTCACTGCAGTGGCACAGTCTGTCACACTTGGGTCACAGAACATGGTCTGTGTGTCTGTGGTTTTAGCATGTTGATATGTCTCTGTTTGAACACTTGTGTATAGGCAACCTGGCTTTCATTGCTCCTGCTATAGTTTTCTGCATTGTTTACTCCGAATGCTACATAATGTATGCAAGACAGTAACCCATTTTATGGTAATATATTTGGGAAGCTCTGTGCAAAAAAATAAAAGCAGTTTCAAACAAATATTTCTGCCCTGGGTAAGTTAACTTTTCCTATCTAGAGAAAGGCTAATGTGATTGGGGTGTTGTTTTATGTTTGTTGTTGTTTGTTTGGGTGGTGTTGGCTTTGGGTTTTTTTCAGCATGTACTGTTTTGGTTCTGTATGCTTGTTACATTCTTAGTGGTATGTTGGGGGGGTGAGACAGAAGGGGTTTTTTTTTGTTTGTTTAAACTTATTTTTAATCCCATAATTCAACAGTAGATGCATGTAGCTCCTCATAAAGAATTTATCACCAGAATGATGTGACTTTTTTTTAGTAGGTGTATGCCTAATTGAAATGCCACAAAAATGTTTAGTAGATCACAGTATGTTCTGATGTTGATATACTGGAGTAGGATCTTCAGTAGGGTAAGTTTCATATTAATATGCTGTCTTAGTCCTAATTAGGACTTTTGAGCAAATGCATTTTTCATTTCTCTATCTCTTGCTCTGATTCAGGAATGTAGGTAGAATACACTCACAGGTATTTGTAACTATCCACAGAAAATGTTGACTTCTGAGAGGGGAAATACATTAATTGCAAAAATACTGTTTTAAATGCTTAATAGTATTGTAGAAATTATGTGTTTGGAAATGCAGGTGCCATACAAGATTTAAATTAGGAACCACTGTGAAAAGATAGTACAAGTTGGAACTTTTGCTTGAAAGTGGGTTTATGGGAAAAGAGTGGGTTTTAATAAAACAGGTTAGAAAAGAGGAAAGGCAAGAATATTTATTTTGATGAGCAGACTATTTTTTTGAGAGGAAAATCATTAAAAGTACTTGATATTCTGTGTGAGGGCTTCAGCATTACTGTTTTCATAGATCCTTGGTTACAGAGAATTCGATAAAATGCCATTTTTCTTTATTAATCTTTTGAGACTTCTTTCACAGTTCTTTGACTAGCAACTGATACCATGAAGAAATTGTCACAAAAGAGAAATTGTTTTGTGATGTGGATAGTCTGAGACTTTTAATAAGCTGTTACTGTCCTATTTACTGCCAAGCTAACAGTAACAGAACAGGGAGTTCAGGCAACATTGCACATCTTAGATTTAGAATGGGTCCTTTCCTTTTTTATGCTATTAATCTTGTTCAATAACATTCCCTAATGTGTAAGAGAATAGGCCGATAGATGTTTGAATGTTGAGAATAATTTTATGTTGAATTAGAATCTTCTTCTATAATCCTAGTTTCACTGTGGATCTGCTTGTTTTCACATTGAAATGCTTATTAAGTCTTTCTAATACAATCTGAATGGAATGGTTAATGTAGACCTTATTTTTTTGTTGCTTTGCAGTAGTTTGCTCTTATTTTATGTCTAGTCCCTTTTTCACTCGTAGCTTGGCTCATTGGCAGACTTGATGAATGAGCCTTTATTGGGGAAAGAAAATCTCTCTTAGCTAAAAAGAACAAAATTGGGAAGGAAATGCTGGCTTTGTGATAGGCTTGTGGCTACAGGCAGATGTTGAATAGTTGAACTGTAAAGCATGTTATGAGAAGTATTTACTGTAGGTACCACAAGAGACCTAGTAAGTGTTTCTGATGTTTTGTGATCCTCTTTGGATAGGGGCTTCTTAATGCTGGTTGAGTGTGTCCTCACCAGCTTCCCAAAGTTTCGTAGTGAATAGTTTTCTGGAAAAGGTGCCATAATTTGTCAAGCTGCTAAATGCACATTCAGCACACTGCTAAGTGCATAGGTTAAATGTGGAGGTAATGAATGTATCAATGTGTATTTACAGGTACTGAAATACACAGTGAACATACAGGCCATAAATGAGTTCTTACTTGTGTATAGCTGAAATATATGAAAGTTAAGAACAAATGTTAAATACCAAAATTTGTCAGTTTTTTTTTTTTCTTTTTGTAATCTATACTCTGCCTAATTGGAGAACTTTTGACAAGTCCCTGAAATCTTCAGTTGTACAGAGTGGTGCAGCTTTTTTTGCAATGGAGTAGTATTGCATATTTGGTTTTCTGACTATGCTTTATTTAAAGATGCAGTTTTGAAGCTGTGTGTAATTGGAGTTGGTTAAGGAAAATCCTGTTTTATTGTCTTGCCATCAAGACTTCCACCTGAATAAAGAAAACAACATTTGGCTAAAGAGGCCACCCTGTATCCTGTCCTTTTGGTGTCTTGTGGCTGCTTTATTTCAATAGGTTTTGGACATGTTCCAAGCTTCTTATATAAGCTCTGGTTTGTGTATTTACTTTGTGAGCCCTCTTGACTTGCTGATTCATTTCTCCTTGTAGCAATAAGTGCTGGCCCAAATCTTCCCCTTCCTAGTTCTATTGACAAGTTCTGGCATGAAGTGCCTGCTCAAAGTTATCTCGGGTGGTTCAGCTATGAACGTTAATCCATTCAGCACAAGATGTGTTTTATGTTGGTGATGCACTTTGGGAACCCGTCATTCTGCCAGCCTGGTGTTCCCTGTAGTGCAGAAGTACAGACAAGCTGCCTTGATAGGTGAAACGATTCTCAGACCCATGGGCATTTCAACATTAAAATATTTTAGACTGCTTTGCTTAATGTTATTTTAGTTTAAGGACTTATGAAGGATAGTAGTAGTTTTTCACTTAAAATGTGTGCACTGCTAACAGTCTGTCTAAAACAAGATTAGGTTATCAGAGGGTTGGCTTGTATGATAAGCTTCCTGGTTGTCACATGGCCAGAATTGGATTTTCTAAGGAAAACTATGTTCATCCTGACTGCACCTAGGCAAATTTGTTTCATTCTGTGCAAAGGCTAGGTATTGGGAAACACCCTTTTGCATTGCATAAGCACTTCTTAAATCCTATTTGTCAATTCAGCAACTAGCAAGTAAAAATCTTCTTACAGAGTGCCATAAACCTGTGTGGTTGTTCCAGAGGAAAAATATGCAGAGAATACTTCTAACTTATTTAAACGGCATGGCTCATTCTGGCTTCCTGTTTCCTCTCTCCTCTTCTTTTCCAGCTACATTGTTCAGTGGAGATAGAATTAAGTGCTAACTAATTTATACATGCAAACTTCCTTTTGACAGTTGTCTTTGAAGGTTTGCAATGCAGTTTGCTAGTTCAGGAATGCCTGTGCCTATTTTGTCAGTTAAGATTCGGCTTCTATGTCACTCACAGACCTTACTGACTATTTCCTCCTTTTCTTTTGTTTATTGGGATTTCTTCCCTGCCGCCATGGAGTTTTTCTGAATGATGTAACTGTATCTGTTACAATATGAAAGCATATTTTCCTGGTAATGGGAAGAAATGACGACAAGGCAGAAATGCCTAATAAAATGCTTTAATTCCGGTGATGTCTTAAGCAACTGCGGCAAGCTGTATGGATATGCTATAGTTAGTTTTTCTGCCAAAATGCTTTCTTTTATATGAAGTACAAATTGTACAACTTTATAAATTTAATTGCATAGGTTTATATGAAGTACAGATTTTTTCCAGCACTGTTACTATGTCTGGAGTATCATACAATGGTACAGAGACCTGCACAGGACAATGTATTATAGAACTCCACACCATTATGAGAAATACTGGTCATCACTAAATAAGAGCAGAACGTGAAGCAGGCTAGTTTGCAGCTAGCTAGTCTGCAACAAGTTCAGGCCAAAGAAGCCTCGTATACAGAAAGCAGGAATGAGTTGCTTTTGAGTTGTAGGGAAGGGGTGGTATGGGAAGAGTGCTGTGTATTTAGGAATATCCAATTACCATGAAATTGTCATCCTGCAGATTTCATGTCCATAAAGATCTTTAACCATCCAAGACAGACAGACTCTCATTCTGAGGGAATTTAGCCGAAGACAGTAATGTATAAATGGATAAAAGGCAAGTGCACAGTGTCTCTGGAGGTCCAGGTGGCCTTCTGACATTTCTCCTGCTGGTGGGCCAGTGAGGACAAAGGTGGATGGTGATAAAAGTGTGCTAGCTGACTAGGTAAGTGGTGCAAAAGGGTGAGTTCTCCTATGATGGAGTAGCTTTGTTTTAGGGCAAAAAGGGATGGTGGACTTTTCTGAGAAGTGAAGATCAGTTACAGAGGAGAGGCAAATAGAATAGCTAATAAAATGTGCAGAAAGAAAAAAAGCCCAAACTTTATTGTAATACAAACCCAAGATACTGGAAATACCACTCATCAAGGACTGATGAGTAATTCTAAGAATCTTTATAAAGAAAGATGTGTTAGGTATTCAGTTTGAAGGAAAAAGAGAAAGCTTATGGTTGGTCTCTTTAGTATCACTGGTCCTTGGTAGGAAGAGTGATGTGTTCGATGGTTAAAGTAGCTGCCTATAATTTAGGAAGGGCAAAGTGAGGGAAAAGGATAGTGCTATTTTGATTAAAATAGCTTTACCTATGTAACTATTTTTGACTTTTGAGAACTGAAGAAAATTTAATACTTGCTAACTGTATTCTCTAGTAAGCCACAGCATAAATAGCTTGCAACGGACTATCAAATTGCAGTCACGTACAGGATGACTAACTCCAGAAGTACAGGAAACGTAATTTTTATGTGCAGGTGGTATTGTACCACTAATATTAAAATGTTAATTAAAAAAGATGATGAATGCAGTATTCTTAGAAGTCAGTGTAGAAGGGTTTGTGGAGTCGCACCTCATGTTGAAAGGTGCCAAGTAACTAATTGCGCATTTAAAACCTCTTTGTGTTTGATAAAGTATAAATGACTATGAATTGATTTTGATTGTATGTAATAAATATAAAGTTTAATCAGCAGCATTTATTTGTTCCTTTTTAAAAAGAACACTTGGAAGCCATTCAGCCAAATTATCTGTATAGAAATTCCTTTAGCAGATTTCCCTTTAAAACTGGGGTAAAAAAGGATGTTTCAGTAGATGCTTAGAAAACAACAAATCTAAAATAGGGTAATGTATTGGTAGTGAAAAGTGTCCATCTGTTAATTAAATGAAGATAAAAAAGCTACAGCAATGACTTACAGGTTAGAAACTAAAGATTGCGGAAAGAGAGGGATGCAGGAAGTTCACTGAAAATATACTGGATGCTAATGTTAGGACCACTAAGGCACTTGAGAAAGAGACAAAACATACCAACACATTGTTTTTTATACACTTAACAGATGCGTTTCAGTTGCTTGACAAAATAGAGACTTTGATAATTGAGGAAATGGAGAAGAACTTGATCAAACTGACTCCTTTGTAGGCTTGTTCAACAGGCAAGTGGCTCACTTCTTAAATTTCTTGATCATGCAGGAAACTATTGGATTATAATCCTATAATTAATTTGGTTCAACCTGGTTTTAGGTTAGAGGATTCATGTTTTCCCCAGTATATCACATGAAATAATGTTTTATTCTTATGCTCCCTTCCTCTCCCCCTTGAACTAGTTGCATACGTGAGAAAGCAGCACTGCTTAACTTTTGCATGTAACTGTTGCTGTTTGAGGATATGAAACTGCTTGATCTGTCATTCTTGGCTGGATGAAGAAGCCTCTGTGGTCTTTTTGCTAGTACCAGGCTATGTAGAACTCAAGCCATTTTCTTGCTCGGTTTAGATGCTTATATGGCTGCTGATAGTCCTTCATTCCTTCCTTACCTTTTGTGCTACAATACAGACTTCAAGTAAATAGTATTCCAGACTTACTCTGAATCTCTATTCAGTTACACATGTATTCATTTAATTGGCAGCTGAAATACTTCCCTCTAATCCAGAGGAAAAACCCTGAAAGTTTGGACCTGTTAGAGCAGGTCCAGAGGAGGGCCACGAAGATGATCAGAGGGCTGGAGCACATCTCCTGTGAGGAAAGGCTGAGAGAGTTGGGATTGTTCATCCTGGAGAAGAGAAGGTTTCAGGGACACCATAGCAGCCTTCAAAGGGAGCCTACAGGAAAGATGGGGAGGGACTCTTAATCAGAGAGCGTAGCGATAGGATGAGGGTTTTAAACTGAAAGAATGTAGATTTAGATAGATACTAGGAAGAAACTCTCTACTGTGAGGGTGGTGAGACACTAGAACCAGTTGTCTAGAGAGGAGGTGGATGACCCTTCCCAGACTGGATGGGTCTTTAAGCAACCTGCTCTAGTGGAAGGTGTCCCTGCCCATGGCAGGGGGGTTGGAACTAGATGGTCTTTAAGGTCCCTTCCAACCCAAACCATTCTATGACTCTGCAAAAGCAAGAAGGTAGTTTCTACAGCTGTAACTGAGCTAATTGGAGTATGAGGCGGGGGAAAAAAACCACCTTCTTTCAGATATCAAGGAACTTGCTCCACTGCTGCCTTCTGTTATTGCTCTCAGCGTGTATCAAGGTAGACTTTTGGGCCAATTCCCACAGTTTGTTCTTCTCCATTATATTGGAAGACAATCAGGACTTGGTGTATTTATTTTCTTGATTTTATGTTCTTTCTAAACTTTATTTGTATTTTTGCTTGCTACTAGTTTGGACAGTAAAGAAACAGACCAGGTAGATACCTCTGCTTTAAATTTTCTAGTTAGCAAGTCTAAATGCTTTGTACCAGCGTAACTCCACTGGTTTTATTATGCATATGTTGGTATAGATGTAACATGTAATGCATTTTAATGTGTTTAAGAACAGGATGGGTAAAACAATTTTTTTCCCAAATCACCCCAATCACCCTTTGTGATGATGTAACCTATAGGAGTTTTAGTAAACAAAGTGGAATTGTTTGTCATGATTCAACACAAGTATGGGATAGACAGCAGATTGTATGTCCTTCAGGACAAGTTACCTAGATGGACAGAGAAGCACATGGTGTGGGGGTGGTGGTGGGAAGTACTGGTTAGCTTGATGAGCAATGAAATTTGCACATCAGCAGGCTGGTAATTGTCAGGATCTTATTTTTTAAGCATTGTTTTGAAGGCAAGAAGTAAGGAAGGAATTCATAGTGAATTAATTTTAGATACCTTTGTGGGGATGCTGTCAAATGTTTTGAAAAATTGATGATGGTGATAGAAGCTAACTTTATTGACTGAATAGGAGTCTCCTTCTTGATTTTGAATGATAAAATAGTTTGGAAAAATAAGTGAAAATAAACTGCTTATCTCTCTAACCAAAAAAAGGGGGGGGGGGGGGAGGGAGAAGAAGTACTTAAACCAGCAACACAGTCAAGCAGTGTCCTAGAAATTATTTTTGTAGTAAGTGGTGCAAGTTAAGGTTTTGGGTTTTATGTTTGGGGCAGGGCGTAAGTATGACTACAGGAACTCAAGGGAGAAACAACTGAGTGGAGTTGTGGGTCAGAGTAATGGGCAGGATACTGGTGATTTCCACAGAAGTAATCAAAGCATGTGATAAGAACAGTTGTTGGTGGTGACTGAGATTAAGTTCTGGTTTTATACGCCCTGAATTTAAGTAGGCAATCCCCGGAGGTGTTCATGATCTGAAGTTTTCCTGTGAGATGGAAGAGTGCCAGGGATATTGTGGTGGTAGAAAGGTGGGGGAAGCAACTCAGGGTGGGAAAGAACATACTGAAAAAGAGGAAAAGCAGAATAGTGGAGAGGAATGGACTAACCAACAGCACAAGAAATCACAATGGAATGAATGAGGAAGCAAATGAGATGACTCTTTAGGGGCTCTCACCTTTATTGAGGACTTTTTCACTTGAAGGATCACCTGTAGAGCAGTACTAGGTCTGTGAGAAACCTTGGACTGATATGAGATGTTAGCAACCCAACAAAGTTTTTCTTGTCCCTTTTCATATGTCTTTCCTTATTTTCCTTTTTATTCCCATACCCCGTTAAGAGAGAAGATTTTGGCTGAGAGTAAAGGCTCCCCTTTTAAATTCTCCTCCTTTTGCAGTGTAAGCTGTAGTTTTCTTTACATGTGCATTTAAAGTAAACAATAACTGTTTGGAGATAAAGATGTGGTTTCTGTAGAGAGTGATTACCTGGGCATTTTTACATCTAGCAAGATTTACCTTTAAGACTCATTAATCTTAAACTAGTGGGTGTTACATAAATTGGTTAAGCTCTGTCTCAGTGTTTGCTATTTTGGGTTTAGATGCTGGCCTGCCAGGTTTAATGGAAGTTGTTAAGAATGTTTCTTTCTTTTTATCTGGAGTGCTAATAGCACTACTGCTATGTAGCTACTGCTCATTTTCATGTCTGTTTTTACAGAACATCCTGTTAACATTTATTCTCAGCCCAGTCTCTTATTGGTGTGAACACCAGACAACTGTTAACTTCAAATATGTTATTTTTCTAGATTTATATAGTTTTATGAGAAAACTGGACTATGTGCATTGTCATAGAGTGTGTGCATTAAAACTGTGTTGAATGATTTTATACATGACATTATCAGTCTCAGTTCTGATACCTTAATGGTATTAAAATGAAAGCTGGTATCTAGAATGGAATTAGTCCATTAATCTCACTACTGATCTTTACTACTGAAATTTTTCCATACTAGAAAAAAAATTAGTGCTTTTTCAGCTGTTAACAAAGATGACTGACATGTTAAAAACCAACCTGTTGAAAAAGGTTGATTTTTTTTCAGTTGCAGTGTCTTGTCAGAATATTGCATCGACACATCATCTAATGCAGTTTAATAAATGTCTGTTTTCTCTCTGAGAACTTAGAATTCAGTAAACTTCAGGTAAATGGGTGATATGTTTTATTGCTATGAAATCTTTAATACAGACTTAACTGTTTTGTTTAGATCTTACATTGGCTTGTTGGAGAAGATCTGGAAGATCTAGAAGAATTGATTTTACATTAGATTAAACAGATGTCAGGTTGGTTTTAGAGCTCACATCCGATTGTTTTCTTCTTCACTCAGAAGTGAGAATTGAGCTGTATCTAAAACCAAAAAAAAACCCCAAACCTCCATTGTTTGGTTATCAGATCTAATAATGCATTTCACATATTACTGGGAGATACTGTGAACTGGAATGGGCAACTGTGGTAAAAAGGATTTTGGAAGATGCTTGAACATAATCTTCAAAATGCATTTTAGGGCATGCAGTTTGGTAGCACTTCTATCAATATGTGAAGGGGATATTGCTCCAGGCAGTATATGTCTGCAAGATGACCCTCCAAAGAATGAGAAATTGATTTGCAGACTACACACAAACAGCATGTTTCTCCTTGTTACACTTAATACTATTAGTTTAGATTGTTTAATAAAAAGTCATTAAGAATTGAAGCAAAACAACCCTCGCTATAACCTCATTATCAGAAGGAACACAGCAAACTCGTATCCTGTTCTTTTCCTGACACTGCCATCTTCTAGCCACATTTTTAAATAACAACTGTGTTCTTGTTTTTTCAGATTCAGAAGCTATCTCTGCATTAGTTAATTCAAGTTCAGTCTGCAGAGGGGTATTTTTTTTTGACAGGAAAAAACCCAGCATATTAATTTCCTTAAATTTTCTTGTGAGCTGGGGACTAATTACCTTGTAGGTCTGCGATTTCAAATGATATAAATCTTTATTACGTTAATGAACTGTTTGCCTTTTTGTTCAGGTGGCTTGTGGCACTGGATTGTTCTTGTCTGTTAGAAGATTGTTACCCTGTTACATAGTAAAAATTCAGGGGGATTTTACAGTTCCATTCCATCCATGAAACAAATAACTTCTAGAGACAGTATTTGAAGAATGTAAATTAGCTTGCCACAGGGGTTTGGATAGCTTTAAATTTTATCGAAAAAGTAACAATCTGCTTCTTCATGGTTTATTCTCAGGCAGGTAGTGAGGAGATCTGACAGCAAGCCAAGGCTTAGTATTTAGAAATTGGCTAAAACCATGAGATTAAGCAGCAGCATTAGTCTTTTCAAGAGTAATGTGATAATGTCATGGAGAAACGGATCATACCTCGATGGCAGATGGCGCGTGCCTGTGTGAAGTGTAATAGAGCAAAAATACATTTTGGTTTGACATTGAATATGGTTAGTCACAATCAGTAGCTGTTGCAGTTAGTTATGAATTTAATACCAATTCAAACAGCAAACTTCAACTTCCAGTGAGACACCTGTTCAATTGTTCACAGCTTATTAAAAAGTTTTAATACGAGGCACTTGCCTTGAGAGTATATCCCTACTTCAGTTAGCGCGTTGTAAAAAATTCCTGTCTCTGTGTTTCTGCTTTGTTCCTGCTCTACTATCTAATTCCTGTTTTGAATATAAAAGTGTATTATTCCTCCTGGTGTCTTCCTTTGTTATTGTTTAAAGAGAACACTGACATTCAAGAGTTGATCTTCATAATGTGCATATGGAGTGAGTTAATGATATATTGTGAAGGTGCTGAATTGATGTGCACAATAATTGGCAGTTGAAGCTATGAAAAGTATCTGACCATTCTTTTTTTTTTAAACCCACTCAGACAAGCAGTAGCACCCTAATATTTTTGTATCACTTTGTATGTTAGGAGCACAGCTGAGGTTAATTTCATTCATAGCTTTGAATGTTTAGCAATTTCACAAGCAAGTTCTCAGATTGCTAGTTGTATCTGTAATCAAACTGGTCAGTGATGTCTCCTAGTTCAACTTTTTAAAGCAGTGAGGAGCAAAATAAATGCAGAAGGAAGTAAAAGGTTCATAGTAGCAATTGTTAATTGGAAAATTAGGCCTGTATGTCTGTGTGGGGGAAGTGATGTCTAAAAATAGGTTTAAGTGTTGCTCAACTAGCACGGCTCACCTCTGCCCTGGAAGGAAAGGGAACTCGGGAATTTACATTTCCTAACAATGACTTGGCTGGTAGAGTGAGACCTCTAATTAAGTATACAATTATAGCAACTGTTTGCTGTTTGTTTCTGCTATTTTTTAAACAATTTTAATTTGAAATCTCTATTATGCTATAAAATTGTGTTTCTGAAATATGGGAAATATAAAACATTCATCAACTTCCTAATACCTATTTTCTAACCTATTTCAGACGACTACTGGGTGGTTATTGGTTCTAACAATTTAGTATTTTCTGCATAATTTGATAAATTCAAATATAAAGCCTCAGCTGGTTAGCAGCTCAACCTGTGTTGCAGAATCTCCTGGACTAGCTAGCAGCAATAAAAGGCCACAAGCACAAGACAAATTCATCCATTTAGAGTGTCACAAACACTCACAGAATCTGTAAAATTTGCAGTCTGAATTCTGCTTATGCCTAGGTTTCTGCTGCATCATGTATCCACAGCCTTCTGTATTTTAATAATCTTAATCAGCTCTAGGATCCAATTTTGTGCATAAGCTGTGACATAATTGTCAGAGTGCCTGCCTGATAGAGGAGGTATATCGAGAGTACATCTGTCTGCATAGGTTTTAAATGTAGAGAAACATACCACCTTTATTGTTCTTGTTAATGGGGTATAAGTAATAGGTTGTTCATCTGGGGTGTTGGAAACCTATATTTAAATGCTGTCCAAGAGTATTTGAATCTCAGGCATTTGCATTTTAGGACAGGAGTGCACACTTTGTGACAGTCTTGGGCTCATTCAGATGGATGACTCATCCTGGGACTTGCTTGATTAAGTTTCACAAGTTCCTATTGTAAAATTCAGTATACAGTTAAATATTGTCCTCAAAATCTTTGCCAAAGGTTCCGTGTGCTTTCTCTTTCTTTTGTGCCTGGTAGTCATACTCACTTTAATATCTAGATCACTTCTATCTTCCTCATACTAAGGAGTTGATAGGTTATCTGTGTTAGTGAGTCAGCATCTACTTAATGCAATATTTAGCCAATGACTTCTTGCTCACAGAACTGTGGGTGCAGGTGCCACCAGCATTTTATACACACCCATGGTCCCTGTAAGGCATGGTGACGTATTTCTTAAGTACTGCACAAATGAAATTAGATATTTGCCTCCCGGAACTATTTCAATATCTAACAAAAGATGTGGGTGTGAGGAAGTAGAGGAGGGAAAAGGGTTTATGTCATGAGTGGCAGCAGGGAAAAAGAGGCAAGGGTCAAATAATAGAATCATACAAGTTAACCACCTATTTCATTTAGATCAAATGTGTCCTTTCTAGAAATGGTGGTATACATTCTGGTGTAGTTTAGTGTGTGTCTGACTCAGTTTCATGTCTGTAATTACAAATCTTACTACTGATTAATTTGGTATATGCCCTCTCCTAAGCATTCTTATTCTCTTAGTCATTTGTTTCCCAAATTTTCCACATTCCTCCTCTTTCCCATCATCAGTCTCTCTTATGCTACTGTGAAAGAAGGCTGAGGTCTGAGCACATTTGCTGTGGCTGACAATAATAGCCCTGAAAAAGCTCTGACCGTTTTGAGCTGTCACTGTTTGGGATCCATGTTCTGATGGGAAGCTCTTAAGAATGGAGGGGGAAAATAAAGGGTGAAATGGAAGGGGGTCACATAGGAGCGAAGGGTGAGGGCACCAGATCTAAACAGTTTTCTCATGGATTTGCCACCTCCCTTGTTATGCTGAGTGCTCGTGTCACACTGTTTGTGGTGCTAATTGGCCTCCTGATGTGAGATAGGTATGTCCAGTCCTCTCTAAAGTTGCTGTCAGTTCTGTAGCAGCAGTGGAAGTCTTTGAAATGGCTGAAGCTTGGGTGAGAGTTAGCATAATTTAAAAGAACGTGGGTTTTTTACTTTTTCTTTTTAACTCCTAGATTGAGTCAGGATGGATTCTTTGTGTTACCACTAACAACAAAGCTTCCTCAGGCTTAACTAGACCTTGGTGTGTAGCTTGGCACAGCTACTCACTTCTGGTCAGTGAGTTAGCACAAATGCCACTTAGAGAAAAGTAACTGGGTAAAGAATAGTGACACTTCATGGGATGCACACTGTTGCTGTTCTGAGACCTGCTGTTTTGGTGGTCCCTAAGCATGGACTGTGAGGTAAAGGTAAGTGGTCCAGGAAGCAGTATCTCCTTGATCAAAGACCTCAGGTAGTTTTTTGTTGTGTGTGGTTTGTTTCTTGTTTTTTGAAATTCAGATACAGCTGTATTGTGTACTTCAGAGACAAGAAACAAATTGATGTGAAAATAGATCACTAAACTCGTTTATTTTGGGGCCAGGGGGGAGGAGCCCATATTAAATGAATATAGTGCTGAAGAATGCCAGGTATATTAATATTTCAAATGCTTCATTTTCAAGCCTTCCTAAAATTCTTAATTTTTAGCATTAAGTTTGAAGAATAAAACCAGTGTCATGTCTCTGTATTTTCTGTGTTTTCATTCCTGGCTTGGTCTCTGGTTATTTGAGCTAATGCAACGGCATCACAGTAACAGAGCCAGTAAACATCAGTAAAGCCTTGAGAAGAACTATTAGCAACAGTATATAGCAACCATTTAATCCTCCTCACAATTAATGCTCCGTAAAGCAACCTTGGTTTATAGAAATGAATAATCTGCAAGTCTCGAACACTGGATCTACTTCGTTGAATATTTTTATTACCTCCTGTAAAGTAGAAATAATTTCCAGTTAAATAGTGATTTCTCTGATTTTGTTTCCATCCATCAATACAGCCATCTTGGTTCTGTAAATGGGTTTTCCTGATACTTTTATTTTCATGGTAGGAAAGGATACTGGAATTACTGTGAGGTGAAGCATTGCATATCATGAATTCGTGAACGATTGAATCAATGTATGATTATTCAGCTGCTTTAGTAAGACTTAGGAAAAGAGTATCTCAAATACCAATTACATGGACTAGATAATTTTGCTAGAGTGGGGGCACGGAAACATGTATCTCCATGGCTCACAAAAAGCACTAAATCTCAACTTTCTCCCCTGAAAATGTTTCCAACTAAGCCAACTGACCTGCTTCCTTTTGTACATACTGATGCTGACCTTAGCTCAAAAGTAGCTTTTGACTTTGTTGGATCTGATGTTGAAGTTGGCCCTGATGTGATAGTGGTGTTTGTGGGTTGGCCACATGACCTGGAGAGGTCCCTTCCAACCTCCATCATTCTGCACTGCTAATTACTTGGGGCAAACAGTGGAAAATAGCACTGTATGGTGCTGCTTTTAGGGGGAATATTGGGTTTAAGGTAATCAAAAGTTGCAATATGATTATTTACCTGCAGCAGCTGGGCCTTCTGATGGTGCTGTAGATATAATTGTTTAGCTTAAGAACAATGTTACATTTAATTTTTATTATAGAAGAACTTTTCAAAGCATACATGCTGAGCTTATACTTTGAGAAACAGGTGTCTTTATTCATAAATTATTTCTTGAAGTTTTAAGAGTTCAGAAACTCCTCCCATCTGGTGCACATGTTACAGCAGTTTTTCACTGGTCAGCCATATTGGCTATTTCTGCACTAGTTGCGCTACTATAAAGGGGGATTTGGAACCCTAGGCAGTTTTTCTAAATCTAGGTATGCTTATTTTGTTTCAAAACCACACTTTGCACCCAGAACACGTACACAGTGAGAGTTCTTGCAGCTATATACACACAGGTGAGAGAAATAATTTCAAAATAATTTCTTTTTTAAAAAAAAAAGGAGGTCAGATTTTCAGTCTTTCTTGATGCCTTCTTTGACCAGCTTCCCCAAGGGAAAATAATCAACAACAAAATTCAGATCTGATTTTTCTGCATATGTGCAGGTACGAATGTTTCCTTAACTGTCTTGTCCAGAAGTGCTGTTACGTAAGTAATGAACAAAGTTTTGTTTTGCTAGCCTCCAGGCATTTCATTCAGTTTTAAGATTATTAAGAATATCTCTAATAGAACTGTAGATCCTCTGGCAGAACAATGAAACTCTTAATGTTAAAATACAGTTCATATAGCAAAGTGAGCCAGTCAGGGACCTATAAAAGTGCCTTTTCCAT
This sequence comes from Gorsachius goisagi, assembly GCA_018403395.1. Taxonomy (NCBI): domain Eukaryota; kingdom Metazoa; phylum Chordata; class Aves; order Pelecaniformes; family Ardeidae; genus Gorsachius; species Gorsachius goisagi. The sequence goes on along the minus strand of BOSO01018036.1, from coordinate 50,624 downwards.
TCCATTGTTGTTGATAAGCATACCCATATCCCTTGGCAGAACACTTCTCAGCTGCGTGTCCCTTGCAGTGCACCAACACTGTTGCCAAATACAGGTTATTTGGGGGCATACTGGAAGCAAATGTGGATCTTTGTGTGCTTACTGAGAATGTGCCGTCAGCTGTCCTCTTCCTGTGTTGAAGGGTTCTGACTGTCAAAACAGCTGCGACAGTATTGGTACTAGGAGGTAACAAATCCTGAAGCCCGTCGGTCTCAAGCCACTTAAGGTTATGCACCACAGTTAATACCTTGGTTGCCTTCATGCAAGACCAGTGGAAAGATAGTGCTGCTCCTGAGGCTTGTCAGGTTTTTATCGGTGAGACAATCCACACAGCAGAGATTGCTTCTTTGCCTCACTTGATTCGGATATCAAAGTAACGAGAAACAGTGAGACATGGTGACAGCATCTGCTTCCAGGAAAAACAAGATGCAGTCTTTCTTGAGAATGGTCTCTGAATCCTTTGAGTCTCCCTGGTTCTCCCTCTCATTGCTCCCTGTTCCCCAGTGTGTAAATCCAAGTAACTAAACTGTCTGTGGTCTGCAGACCTTCCTACTTTGTGCAAAATGTCGGTTTGATTTCAAAAGGTATGCTATCTATAGAGAAATATTTTGCCAGCTGTGTTTATTTCCTCAATCAAGATCATATGTTATTTTTTTTTTTTCAAATCTAGCTCACTGTAAGGCACTCATTTCTTGCCTATGTAGCAGGTTGCAATTGAAGTAAGAATCTTACCAGTAACCACTGACAGTAAAACTTCTTTGTTATTGTTGTATATGAAATTATGATGTACATCTGTATATACTCCCCTGATACTTAATAAAAATTTTCTGGTTATGGATATCCTTCTGCAGGCAAAACCTGCTTCATTGAGGACAGCAATACCAACTGTGCATACATTTGAACTTCCTTGGTTTGCTTCATAACCCCTCATCTGCCTTGTCCCTGTTCCAAAAGGAAAAAATTTAACTAGTCTCATTCCGCTAAAATTGTTCTTGGTTTGTAAGATGGATTTTAGTGCTGCAGTATGGGCTCTATTTCTCCTTAATGCATCTCTCTCCTGTGGATAATCTTGATCAATTTAAAGTCTTTTTAGCTAAACATTCTTTCTGACTGAATGTGAGTGAATGTTTAAAGGGCAAGTGTAGGTAATCTGGCTTTGGCAATACTCTCCTGGAATTATTTAAAGAAATGATTCACTAGTTTTACTGTTTTCACTGTTTAAAATGGAGGATGGTTGTCATGAGCCAAAGGCTGCCTGAAATGTCTCTGAAGTAAGCAATTTTTAAAATATTTATTTCCAACCCTTCCTTAAATGAAGAGTTTAAGTGTTGGGATTTCCCTGCCCTCCTTTTTTTTTAACAGGCTGAAGAATATAAAAACTGCTTTATTCAATGTCATTTAGTGTACTGAAGTATAACCCTGTTTCTTGATCTGTTGTGTGAAAGTTTGCCACTAGCATTCTCTGTGCGTCAATATCTGTTCAAAGTCCTCCAATAAGCAACAGGAAGAATGATGAGGATTTGAGGTGAAATGTATCTGTGTGAAAATTACAGTAAGAAAGACATTTATTGAGTCAATTGCTAGCCTTGCTTGTCTACAACCAGTGGTAAGCTGGAACTGAAATACTTAGAGATGTGAGCAGCCTGCAGGGTGCAGTGAAGTAATCAGAACATCTGCCCTGGAGCAGATTGGCAGTCCATCTGGCAAGCATTTTCTAGCAGCAGTTGGGTTATACCCAAGGAAGAGTAAGAGCAGGATGAACACGTGATAGTTCCCCCAAGTCCTCTCCCCATACTTTAAGCTGAATGCTAGGGCTCTTCCGCTGTGCCTTGTTGGTTGGAATTGGACTCAGTCTGATGTGTTTGATATGATGTATCACTAGTCATCTAAAGCACTTGCTGCCATTTCTGCAAAATAAGTAAGAAAGCAGTGATCTAAGCTAATTGAGGTCATGGTGTGTGGTTACCTTGGGCTCCTCTGAATGTGCTGGTCTATTTTCTTTGGGAGACTATTCTGCTTTCCTGCAAACTGGACCTGGTGAGGTGAATGTCTGGAAGCTTTGAGGGTTCCTGCTACTGAAGACTCATCAGTGCTTACAGTTGTACTTACAGCACACTCTTAGCTGTTCTGTTCTCTTCAGGGTTAACATTGTCTGACTTAATATCACAGTTTCAAGTGACATTAAGGTAACATGGGTTGCAGTGAGTTCATTGTTCTTGTCTGATTCTGTAACTGCTGTGTTTTGTTCAGCATATAACTGCTTAATCTCCAAATCAGAATGACCTGAAATACCCAGGTGGTGGTGTGTATTGCTCCCTACATGCACACACATCCCACTTGCTGTATTATCTCCTCTGGATGGTTGGGATCAGATGGGTTCCTTGTGCTTGGTTTGGAAGCCTACAAACAGTTCATGATTTGGTAATGGCTCCCTACCACTGGATTTTATTCTTCTGGGCATTTCAATAGAGGCAGCCTAACAGGTGTCAGGAAATGATGCAAGAGTAATCCCTTTTTGTTTATTGTTTTTGTGATGATTATGGGGCTAGCTATTTCTTTGATCATTTTTCTAGTCTGAACACTCTGCCTGCAAAGTCTTGACCTCAAGCCTTTTTCTTTCCAGACGCACAATCACCTGACTGTCCCACTGACAGATCCCGCCCTGCGCTGTTTTATTCTCTGGATTAAATCTGCTTATTCCAGCAGAGCTATTGCAAACCTGCATTTCTTCTGTTTGGGAGCTTGTGTACAGGGCCTGTGAATAGCTTTTGTAAAGATTAAATAGTTTTTCAGTAGGAGCAAAGTGCTATTGGAAAAGATAGAAGCATGCAGCTGTGGCAGTTTGACAGACTCCCTCCTAAGACACCAGGTTTCAGAATCTAATGTGAATCTTGCTGTCTTTTTTGATCTTATTAATTGTCCTGAGTGTTGCTGTTCTGTTTTTCTGAGGCTGGCTAAACTGATAGAGGCTTTTTTTCGCAGGAAACTTGAAAGGTTTATGGCTTTAATATTACTTCTACCTATATTACTTTTTCCCCTTGCTATTTGCATGTCCTGGTTGTCTTTGTGTTGAGAATAAATGAACAGATTCGTGCAGTGCAGTGCATTGGAGTCTGTTTGGTACAAATGCAGAAGCTGGCACCAGTGACTCCTGAAAGAGGAATAGGACATGTAATGTGGAAGTTGGTTATAGTGCAATCCTGCTGTGACAGTCCTGCCTTCCTAAGGAGTTCATAGTTCTGTGATTGTGCTGCTGCTTGCTTCTTACCCCAAACCAAGGAATTTTCATTCCTCCTGGAACAATTTTGATTTTAAATCTGTTTTAGGACATTTTTTGAGGACAATTCTGTGGTGATTTTATGGTGGGCTGATTCTGCTTTGTATTGGAAAGAAATGAAATACAGTTTCATTTATAAGTAAATCCTTTGAATGAAGCTACTGCCTGTGCTCCCCATGATTTAAATTTTGATGTGACAGATTGTACTCTGCCTGACTCAGCTCCTTGGCTGTTACTTGATGCTCAGTTAGGTGATCTGTCTGACTCAGTGATGTTTAATCCCTCTGAAGATATGTTCTACTTCTATCTTTGCTGGAGGAAAAATAGGTCCAGCTACTCATTTTGAATGTGTTCAGTCGAATGAGCTGAATGTTTTTGTTTGTTTACAGTTGTTCTACTTCAGTGAAGATAGCATCAATGATCTGATATGCCTTATTAAATGTGTTGCAACTTTCTAAAAAATTCCTCAAGCTAATGATACATAAGTGTGCTCTCTTTGTGTTCTGTTGATTTCTGATGTATTTTTTTCTTAACTTGCTTTAGAATTGTGTGCAAGAGATATCTAACATAATAATTTAATATAGCAATTAAAATGGAGTAGAAATGAAACAACTTTGTAGACAGAATGCTATAAAATCAAAATTAAAGTAGGATAAAAAGCAATATTCTGTACTATGTTACACACAAAATAATCTCCCCTGAAAGTATATATGTAATTTCTACTGTCTTGAAAGTCTTTCAGGTTCTCTGAAATCTTAAAGATACTGTCACACATGTGTACAGCTTTTCTTTTCAAAAAAACAAAACAAAAAACTCTGAAAGCAAAATAAGTATCCAATAAGTGATACAATACCAGTTTGTAGTAGGGATAGGGTTGACTAAAACTTTTGTACTTTTGTCTTAAACAGAATGTTGGCTTTGAAAGCTCAGGGAAGAAGCAGCAGGGAGGAAAAAGTAACACAGTGGTAAGTACGCTATTTTTCTTTCCCCTGAACCAATTGCACAGTGTATTAAAATCAAAATCCTCTTCTTTATTCATATGTTGTAATAGTGACCTCCAACGCACTTGAATTTTACTCTGCATCATCTCATGTTGTTCAGGCAAAGTTTTAGTTATAAATGTCTGTTGAAGAGCCATGTGAACTATATGTATATAGATGTAATTGTGTGCATGTATAGAAAGGGAAATATATGAGGGAACTAAATTGCAGGAAAATATTTCTGGTTTAAAGCTCAATGTCCATTATTAAATGTTTTTGCTTGTAAAGCTTTAGCATTTTGTACAGCTTTTTAAAGTGGGGTGTTTTTTTTAGTTTCTAGGAAAGATAAGTGTATTTTTGAAAAACTTAGATAAAAGATGCTTGAAAAAATGCTTTGAACACTTGTTGGGCCTCTTGGTGTGTCCTTTCTGGTTTGCTGATCTAAAGCGTAGGAAAACAGCGCATCATGTAATTTCTCTCTTATTGATGTATTAACGTTCTGTAGCTAGAGAGCATACTTAACATGAAAAGTATTAAGAAGCCAAATAAAGTTCAATTTTCTGTTCAAAGCTCTATGGAAAACCAACACATGTTCAGAATCAGCTTTTTTCTTTATTAAATGCTGCAAGTGCAGATGGCCCTGAGTTGCTTTTGCCTCATATTGTAAGGATTTCTAGAGGCAAGTATTTCTCATGAATAAAAAGAATGCCCAATAGAATATTTTGTTTTCAGAATTTCCCTATGAATTTCTGAGGAGGAGTTGTTACTGTGTACCACCCCAGCCCCACCCCCTGTCCTCGCAAAAAAAGCTCCAACAACATATGACAGCAGCTTCCATCTGCTCTGATTTTATTAATAGTGATGCTCAGACTGTGGAAGCACTAATAAATATTGACACTTCAGTGACTAGAATTTTGGGACTTACTGTACAATATCCATTTAAAACATACAAAATCTTCCACGTTTTTTATCTGGCATTGCTACAGACATGCTTAAGAAGATAAAAGCATGTGCACATGCTCACTTTTTCCAGCCTTTTGTGTAGTATACAAGGCTGTAGGCTTTGTGTTGTGCTTTGGCATTCTCTGCTGAGCTAAGAACCTGTGCTGTTGCTGCACCTGCTCAGCTGTGCTTGCTGCTCCATAAGGTTTGATGCCTCCTATGGGCAAATGACTGGCAGAGCCTTTTCCCTTCTCCTGTGCTGGTTCATCTCTTGACTATGTTGTTATAACTGGAGGAATTAAGACAGTATCTTCCTTTCTGCTTGAATAGATGTTGACAGAATGTGATACACAGCATTTACTCGTACAGCAGATCCAGGCATAATCCCTCAAAGGACTATACCCGAAGCATAAGTGGTTTAATAGGGTTTTATACCTCTTTCAGAGGCTTACCATCTCTTAGTCTGGTTGCTCTGTGTATTTAATTTTCATTGTTTTCTTTGTATAGAAAGTCAGGAACTGTTTATTTCCATGGATCTTTTTCACAGCAACAGTGAAGGAAAATGGAGTTATTTAATGTAGAAATTAGTGGATTCTGAAAACAAAGCAGTTCTGAAGCTAGAGCTTCAGTTACTTCAGTTCAGAAGTTACAGCTAGCTGTACCAAATAGCTGTGATTACTAGCTGTACAGTAGCTGTGATTATTTCTACTGCACATTTAAAAAAAAAACAAAAAAAGAGATATGGTGGCTAGTGGGGAATGGAGTTTACTTCAGTATCCTCTTGGGATAAATATTTCATGTTCCCAGCTATGTATTAACTTAAAAGTGACAGACACAAAACCCCAAATATGTCAGTTCCATAAGGTAAAGGAATTCTTTAGCTATTTGAAAACATCAGTGTTGAAATCCTGAAATATCAATGTCATGGCTTTTAAAAAAGCTATTTTTTTTTTAGTATTCCATGAAGGTTTGAGGAGCTCCTACAGTTTCCTTCAAAAGTCAGTTTGTCATAGTAGATATTCTTGTATTTGTATGGCTTTTTTTGGTTTGGGAAGAGAAGAGGGTGAGACTGAAGCACAGTGGTTTTAAAAATCAATTTATTCCTCTTAATGTTTTCTTAGTAACACTACAAATACACACCCAAAGAATATGCAATCAAGTTGAACATCAGAAATGAAGCTCAGATCTAGTGCTAATCTCAGCAGCATTGTTAATGGTATACAATTAGAGACCATTCTTCAGATGAAATGTAACAACAGCACTTACTTGGATAGTTGGGCTGTCCAGATGGAAGTTTGTTTCTGGGGCTGCCTCAGAAAAAGAGCAAAAGGAAATGTGTAAGAACTAAGTTACAACTACCCGGGCTGCAGTTGTGTAGCGGCAGGGTGTGTGTAACCTACTACTGTGTAGTAGCGTTAATATGAAAAGTCAATATAAAGCCAAAATTACAAGTGTTTGGGTATCTGAACATTTTAAAACTTAAGTTTTTACTGTGAACTTAATCTGTAATTTTTCTCATCTTTTTTTGCTACGGGTGTTTCTGTAGTGAATCTTGCCTTAAATTACACATCTGTAGTCTCATACCTGTGCCTTACTGGTGCCTTGGTCTAGGTTTATAAGAATATTCAATATTACTACATTTCAGTTAAAGGCTGTACTTGAAGTAGAATATTTTATTATGTAGGTATTTGCCAGGAGGGTTTTTGCTTCTTTTCTCAGTTTAAAAATAATACTTTGTTGTTTTGTTTTCACAAAGTCAACCTGGTTTTGTCCTTGTTAAGCTTTTGGCATGATAAGGCCATGTACTGACTGCTTTGTTGTGTTACTGTTTTTTTACAGTTACAGAAATGAATAGAAATTAAGTATTCCAAAGATTTCTTTTGATATACTTAGGGTGGGTTTTACTTGTCATAATAACTCTTTAGGGTTGTTTTAGCATTGGCAGTTTAGATAAATTTCTAAGGTGGAAAATAACTGTTGCAACAAATACCTGGTAAGATCGTCTCTAGTTTCAATGAAGTGGGAGAATGCTGTTGTTGAACCAAGAAAATGTTATTAACACCATCAACAGCATTACAACTAAGTGAAGAGGTTTTATGAAATAGTTTGCTGAAGAACTTCAGATCTTAAATGTGTAAAAGATTTCTGAATATTTTAAAGCAAAATAAAATGGAAATAGTAAATTGACATCTGGTTAGACTTCATGGAATACAAAACCCAGATAATTTAGGCAAATGTCTCCAGAATTCACGCCTGGTTTTGATCTTCTGGGAGTTACATGAAATGGCCCTGATGTCTGGAGGTGGTTGAGCGTTTTGTTTATGTTTTGGGTTTTTTGTTGTTTTTTTTTTTTTTTTTAATAAATACATAGGCTTTGAGAGCTTGGAAAGTAGTTAACCCCAAGACAAGTTTTGAGTTTTGTTACCAGCTTTTACCCCATGCAATGCTACAGGCTTGGGGAAGAGTGGCTGGAGAGCTGCCTGGCAGAAAAGGACCTGGAGGTACTGATTGACAGCTGGCTGAATATGAGCCAGCAGTGTGCCCAGGTGGCCAAGAAGGCCAACACCATCCTGGCTTGTATCAGGAATAGTGTGGCCAGCAGGAGTAGGGAAGCGATTGTCCCTCTGTACTTGGCACTGGTGAGGCCGCACCTTGAACCCCTGTGTTCAGTTTTGGGCCCCTCACTACAAGAAAGACGTTGCATTGCTGGAAGGTGTCCAGAGGAGAGCAACGAAGCTGGTGAGGGATCTGGAGCACAAGCCTTCTGAGGAGCAGCTGAGGGAACTGGGGTTGTTTAGCCTGGAGAAGAGGAAGCTGAGGGGGAGACCTTGTCACCCTCCAGCTGCCTAAAAGGAGGCTGTAGTGAGGTGGGGGTCGGCCTCTTCTCCCTGGTAACGGGCAATAGGATGAGGGGGAATGGTATGAAGTTGTGCAAGGGACATGGTTTAGTGGTGGAATGACAGTGTTAGGTTAACGGTTGGATTTGATGACCTTAAAGGTCTTTTCCAACCTAAATGATTCTAGGAGCTAGGAGTAGAGTATCACTGGTTTTGTTTATATCCTAGCAGCTGTTGAATCAGTAAAAGCAGAACTGGGTTTTTTTGCCCTTTCTGTTCCCTTTATTTTCTCAAAAAATGTAGCATCCTTCATATTTTTGCGTTTAGCAATTGGTTATTATTTACTGTATTTACTAACATTCATAGATTTCATAGAATACTGGGTTGGAAGGGACCTCAGGGATCATCTAGTCTAACCTTCCATGGCAAAACCATGGTCTAGACAAGATGGCCCAGCACCCTGTCCAGTCGAATCCTGTTGGGGAATACACCACTTCCAATGGCTGATTTTTCTTATTGCAAAAAATTTTCCTTTTGCATGCAATAAGAATCTCCCCAGGAGTAACTTGTACCCATTACCCCTCTTTTCCGTGTGTCTTCTTGTGAAAAGGGAGCCTCCATTTTCTTTGTAGCCACCCTATCAACATGGGAACATGGTGATAAGGTCTTCCCTAAGCCTTGCTTTTTCAAGGCTGAACAAACCCAATTCTCTCAGCCTTTCCTCATACAGCAGGCTTCCCAGTCTTTTGATCATCTTGGTGGCCCTTCTCTGGATCCTCTCCAGCCTGTCCACATCTCTTTCGCATACTGGGGACCAAAACAGAACACAGTATTCCAGGCCTGTCAAGCGCTGATTAGAGCAGGATAGTGACTTCTTTATCTCTGCTGGCGATGCCCTTGCTGGTGCAATCTAGCATCCCACTGGCCTTCTTGGCCACAGCAGCACACTGCTCACTCATATTGAGCTTGTTGTCCACCAGGTCCCCTGCGTCCCTTTCCACAGAGCTGCTCCCCAGCTGGGTAGATCCCAGGCTGTGATGCACTCCTGGATTATGGTTTCCCAGGGGCAAAACCCTTACACTTGTCATTGTTGAACTTCATAAGGTTCTTGTTAGCCCACTCTTCCAGCCTGTCGAGGTCTTCCTGCAGGGTGGCTGTTCCTTCCAAAGTGTCCGCTTCCCCACTAAGTTTGGTATCATTAGCAAACTTCATCAAGCTGCACTTGATCCCATCATCCAGATCACTTATGAAGATATTGAAGAACGTTGGGCCCAGTATTGATCCCTGGGGGACTGTACTTGTGGCAGGTTGCCAGTTTGAAAAGGAGCTATTTACCACCACCCTCTGGGTGTTGCCCATCAGCCAGTTCCCCACCCACTGCATGGACCACTTGTCCAGACTGTAATACATCAGTTTCTCTAGTAGGAGGCTGTGGGAAACTGTATTGAAAGCCTTGGGGAAATCCAGGCAGATGGTGTCCACCACTAGCCCCACATCAACTGAGCAGGTTACTTTGTCATAGAAGTACAGCAGGTTCATCAAGCACGATTTGCCCTTGGTGAGTCCATGCTGGCTTTTCCCATCACATGCTTTGTTTGACTTTTGATGGAACAAAGCCTCCTGGAGGCTATAACTTTCCTGGGGACTGAAGTGAAACTGATGTACCTGTCGTCTCCTGGATCCTCCTTTTAAGTCCTACTTGTAGATGGGGGTGACATTAACCTTCTTCCAGTCTTCTGGGATGTCCCCTGGTCTCCACAACTTCTCAAAGACTTTGGAGAGCAGACTCACAGCATCAGCCATCTCTCTTTACACCCTCGGGTGGATAATGTCAGGGCCCATTGATTTGTACAGGTCAAGCTCCTGTAGTGTCCTGTTACCATTCACCATTGTTGTTTCATGAGTAATGCCTTTTATTTCTTTTGCTCTGAAAGCTGTATGTGAGCAAGTACAGAGTGTTTTTTAGTGTTCCCTGCCTGTGTGAGGACATGAAGCCATGGATGCAGTGGAGCATTGTTTCCATATCAGGAATGGGGAGGATCAGCCTATAGCTTCACATTAAAATGGTGAAATGGTTCCAAAATTCCTTTTATTTCCTACCACTTGTTCTCTCCCCCAGAATGCAGTACTGCGGTTTATTGATTTATACTGACCTGAGTGTTTGCCAGTCTTGTTCAGTGAAATGAATGCCATAACCAATCCAGTTTTGCTGATTTTTTTTTTTTTTTTTTTTTTTTTTTTTTTTCTTTCTAGAGGAGACTGGAAGAAATAGTTTGGGTGACAGGGAGGGGAGGTGACAATACCTTAACTCAGCATTGTCACCAAATAAGGCTTCAACACCTCAATCAGAGAATGCCAGTGCCACTTGCGCAGAGGCAGTCTCTTCGCAGTATGTGCTGTCTTTTCATTTTTTGGCTCCTTGTCAGTGGCCATCAGGTTTGAGCTGTACTTTCCTCTCCTAAAGAGAACAAGAAAAAGGATTGCAGAGAAACAGACTTCCAACCTAGGGTTTGCAAGGTGCTGGTTGCTGTCTGTTAAATCAAAACGTTGCTATTCCAGTCCAAGAGGACTGGATTGATTTTAGGGGAAGCCCCAGCTTCTTTACAAGATTTGCTGATGAGCAAGAGGTGTCAAGTCATTTCTGAGGTTAGAGAACGAAGGATAATTGTGCTCATACTTTAAGAGCCAAGGATGTTTTGTGTCCTTAAAGTACTAAGATGTTTACAGTTTCCCCAAATTCATGAGGAGTAGTGCTGTTGTTAGCTGGAAGAGATTCATTTGAATTGTGCTGTGAGATTTTACAAAGTTGCATCTTTCATCAACAAGCCAAATATCTTCTGTGGTATGTGTTGCTGCTTTAGGAGGATAAAAACCTGTATTTAACATCTCTAAAGACAGACTGGTTCATGTTTTTATTGTCCAGTACAGAAAGCTTCATTTCCTACTGATTTTTTAAGTAGAGGCAGTAATCAATTCTTTGGGTTTTTTTAGTGGATTAAATAAGGTTCCTAACAAATATTTTTTTTTCATAATTCTTTGTCTCAACAGGATTATGTTGGGACTTCTGTCAGTTGGCCAAATAAGCTGCCTTCTATTTGTTGGGTTGCATGTTAGGTTATGTGCTGCCCAACACAATCTTTTCCTTTCCTGTGTTTACACATCCTCAGCTCCATAATTCTGAACTTGTTTGTAGGTAGTGGAGTGGGCTAAAAAGAACCTGACCAGGTATTTTTGTGCCTTTCTGTATAAACATCCGATAGTTGGTTTTGTTTTCAGCTCTGCTGCTGACGTAACTGGTAAACACCCTTTTGAAAAGCTTGAGGCGGGGAAAAGTGCTTTCAGCAGCTCAGAGCATGAATGGTCACATCCTGTTAGCATCAGACAGGAAATTTAAGGGACTAATGGTACAGTGAAATGCTTTCAGAGCAAAGTAACAGAGATTAGGAACAAAATTACTGTGAACTTAAAATCAATCTAACAAGCCCGAATTCAGAATTTTCAAAGAAATGTGATACCTGGGGGGCTGTATTTTGTTTTTTGTTTGAGGGGTTTTTTTAGTGCTCATCAAAACATAGGTAGACAAGTGATTAAACAAAAAATGTCCCGTGGGGTCTGGCAGATCTGCAGGTGCTGTTGGGTGGCTGGGTACTTGAATGGCGGGGGTGTGCAGGGAATCATCAAAGAGTTCCAGGAAAGAGTGGTGTTTTGCTGGATGATGCTATCTCTTCTGGATTAATATTTAGCGTGTATCCAGGCTTGCTGCTGATCTTGCTTTCTTTCATTGGTTGTGGTCTTTCAAACTGATGTTTTGCTTTTCTGTTTCCAGTAATGTTATTCTTTTCAGTAAAAATGTTTCACCATTTATAGATTGCATTGGGTGGAGGTGGCAAGGTTTTGGTAGGGGGGAGCTGCAGGGGTGGTTTCTGTGAGAAGATGCCAGAAGCTGCCCCCATGTTGGATGGAGCCCATTCCAGCCGGCTCAGATTGAGCTGCTGCTGGTCAAGGGCTGAGTCCAGTGACACTGGTAGCGCCTCTGTGATAACTTATTTAAAAAAGCATAAAAGACTGCTACACAACAGCAGCTGGGAGAGAGGAGTGAGAACATGTGAGAGAAAACTGCCCTGCAGTCACCGAGGTCAGTGCAGAAGGATGGGGAGGTGATGCTCCAGGCGCTGGAGCAGAGATTCCCCTGCAGCCTGTGAGGAAGACCATGGTGAGGCAGGCTGTGCCCCTGCAGCCCATGGAGGTCCACAATGGAACAGAGGACCCCATGCCGAAGCAGGTGGATGCCTGAAGTAAGATGTGATCCCATGGGAAGCCCACTCTGGATCAGGTTTGTGGCAGGACCTAGGGCCCCGTGGAGAGAAGATCACACGCTGGAGCATTCCATTCCTGAAAGATTGCATCCCATGAGAAAGGCTCCATGCTGGAGCAGTTTATGAAGAACCTCAAGCCTGTGGGAAGGACCCATGTTGGAGAAGTTCGTGGAGGACTGTCTCCTGTGAGTGGGACCCCACACTAGAGCAGGGGGAGAGTGTGAGGACTGAAGGAGCAGCACAGACAATGTGTGATGAACTGACCACAACCTGCATTCCCTGAGTATCTGGAAGTAGAGAACCCTCAATTTCAAAATGAAAGAGTTGGGTGGTGGTTTTTTTTTTTTTTTTTTAATTGGATATTGTGGCCTTCTTGAACAAGTGCCATAATACCCCTTGGTCAGTTTGGCCTTGCTTATGAATTTTGAAACTTTAAATTGCTCCAAGTCATTCATGGTCTCAGACAAGATAGACTATATGAACTGGTATCTATCTATCTAGTTATATAGATATAAGGCAGAAAAAATAAGATGAAGCTTTGACATAGGTTATATTAAAATAAATTGTGTACAGTTTCATAAGAAAACGTATTTCAGTTGTGAACTGTCATCTCCCTTTTTTATCATACTGGTTAGGCACTACTATTGTATCATGCTTACATACACTACCATACTTATAACAGAAAACATGTAATTTTTCTCACAGATTTGAGACTTCTCAGAATAAGTAGCCTCCACCACCATGAAGTCCTAGAGGAAAAACTGTCTGCATAGTCGTTGCTACCTTCAGGATATATGCTGGTCAATAGATAACATTTTCCTTTGTCCCATTTTGTGTAGTAATTACGGAATTTGTTTCGTATTATTGTAACAGTTAATGCATATGAGTGAAGACTATACTTCACTGAAATACACATATCTGTGTAGTTTAAATCACACACTTCTGAGTTTACTACAGATACTACAGTGTGTCTGATCCTTAGGTGTGATCCTCAAATAAGCTTGGAAGAGGAGGTGTGAAATAAATTCTAAAAATGATTTGTGGGGGGGAAAAAAAAAACCACCCAGAAATCTGACAGTTTATAATTAGCAAACATATCTGTTTAAACTAGGTATTTTTTTAACACTGAATTTTTTGGGGTGATTGATTAAGTCTTCACAAACAGAACACACATAATTCTCCCTTACGCCTTCCAACTTTTGAACCTTTAATGATTACAAAGAAAAGCTGCTGGATTATAGAGCGATGTTTTTCCTTTCCTATTCCTTCAAGAAGTAAAAAAACACCCAACTGTATGAAGATCTGAATTTTCCCTCTGGCTATGAACATTGAACCTGAGATAAACTTGTGTCAAGGCTTTAATGGTTTAGAGAACAAAGGGGATTTGCTTGTGGTTTTTTCCCCCTCCCTTCCTCTATGTTCTTTAGTAGGTCTGCCTCATAAAAATTTGGAGTTGTTAAGTGGTCGAGAAAAATAAGCCATCACAGCATTGTAGATCTGCAAAGCAACTTTACATTGTTTGATTTGTTGCCTTCAGATGGTCTGATGTGGTATATTATGAAACAAAGATTTATCTGCTTGCTAGACTTCCCTGTTTTGTAGGAAGGGAAACAATGCTATACATCGTGTTCCCTTCTACCTTCTGTATATTTACCCAAACTATCCATGGAGAAGTTCTTATTTTGAGCAATGTAAGGAAAGCAGGTGTTCCGTGTGACATCGCGTTTTCCTGACTTTGGTAATTACAACAGTGGACTCTGCTCTGTAGTACATCCTTCCTTTCCTCCATTACAGTTTTTCTGCTTGGGCAACTGACCACAAGAAAGGTGGACAGACAGATAGATTGGTGTATGTGTGTCTGACTGTCTCTCTATGTAAATATGTATTGCAGAAGAGTGACTGTGGAATACTTGCTATGACTGTCCTACCACACCCATTTCCTAATATTGGCAGCCATCTGTATTGTAGAACACCAGTGCTAAACAATTCTTCATATATATGGAGAAGTAAAATTTAAATAAACATAAGACTTATTTGAACTAAATCACATTGAGTAGTTTCCTACATTTACTTAAATGCAGGTCTCTTGGTTCATTCTGGTTTTGAAGCATTGTAATTAGTTGTATGCTCAAGTTGGTCAGATCACAGGTATGTGGGGGAGGGTTATTTGATACTTAAAAAAGACTTTGACTATTTTGGCTTGAGATGTGAGCTGTGAGTTTAGTTACTTTAGCTGATGTGATATCTGACTGGAGATATGACCCAACAGGATTTTGTGTGACCCAACACTGCAATACTGTACAGGAATTTGTTTACTGCTCCGTGTTTACAGTGCTGTGGATGCATGTGATCTTTAAAAAAACCCTTCCTCCTCAACCCCCTAAGAGCTCAAGATCTCCCTTACAAAATAAAGGAATAAGTTAGGAAAACTAGGTATGTGTGTTTTCCATTGTAAGGCCTTAGGAGCTTTGCTGCTTCAGAAACTTTTGAGACCTGAGCAAGTAAGACTAGGTGTGAAGAGAACAGCCACTGAAAAAGAGGGGGCAAACAGTGCAACGTATGCTTGTTTTGAGGGATTTGAATGAAAAAGAGTATCTTATACTTCATTGTTTCTATGAACCATGTAGTGAACTTTTTCATATTCTGGAAACCAAAACATAATTCTCAGAAGCGGAAATGACTGGATAAAGTGGACTCATTGGCTGCAGATAGTATGATATAGGTGTGTCTTCCCCTGCCAGACTTCTGGTTATCAACTCACACGTACAATCTCTGCTTCCAGTCCTTGTTGTTTCCAAGGCATATGTTCGTCTGCTTATATGCTTGTTTGAAGAGACTGCTGGTGGTGCTTCTTTTGGAAGTGGTGTGTTTTTCCACAGCTCTACAGATCTCTGAAGTAATAACAAAAGGAGACAATGTATCTTTTTGTTAAAGGCTTCTTCATTTGTGAATGTTGGCCATGGAATTCCTCTTGTCTCTTCATGTGTGGCCTCTGAGGCTTGGAGAAGGCGTGGGTAGCTGTGACTCAGTGAACACATCAACTTCCATAGCATCTTTGGCATCTGGCTGTGTGTGGCTGGAGCCTGTTCCTATGGAAGAAGCAGGAGGAGGTTATGCTGCTCCTCTTGCTGACTTTCCCATTCTGTGGAAATTCCCAGAGTGGAATTTGCAGTCTCTAAACTCTCTGCATTGCAATACAGTGATATATTTTTATTTTTAGATCACTTTTTATTTAAATAACATGGCTGGAGTTTTATGGGAAGTGTTAAGTGTTCTGCTAGATAATCAACATTGTAACAAAATCCTAGCAACGTTGAAGCGTTGTTAAAGAGGGAAGTCTTGACATCCCACTCTTACAATGAAGGGTTTTCTTCCATCCTTTTAATGGATGGATGTAGATTGTGACTGTATCCAGCCTGAGTGGTAAGTTGTACTTCTGTTTAGTGAAAACACTGAATACAACAGTCCCTTGACCTGTTATCATATAAATTCAGCATACTGTCAAGTACTTGGCAAGCTAGCTGCTCATAGAGGAAAATCCAAGTGCATTACTTTTTTTCCTTGTCTTAGTAAGAAGAGGGGTCCCACTGTGAGTTCATATAGTACAGTGGACATGGTATTTTATTTTCTCCCTGTATTATTAACATATATTGTCTGCAAGTTGAAGTGCAGTCTACTAAATGTGTCTGAAAGACTTTTTTTTGGCACTTGGAAAAGAAAGTTTCCTGCCACCAATACAGAAGTTGAAATATAATTTCTGCAATTCAAAAAAAAAAAAGGAGATTAAAAAAGAAATCATATTTTGATTTGGAGTGTTGGCAATCTGATTGAGAAAATAAATATGCAGTTCTGTTTTGGAAAAGTATGTATTTTTAGACCAATTTCCTGAGGAAATGAAGCTTACATGATCGTGTTGTCCATCTGCACATGTTGGCCCTTCCTGAAAAATCGTTAAGTCCTGTCATCTGATTTCAGCCAAACTTGAAACTTGAGGTGACATTTTGAAGATGATTGTTTCTCGATTTTGGGAAAATCCTTGCTAATTAGAGGAAAGAGACCTAAACTTGTGCTCTTGCTGAGGAGCGATACGGAACATGGCTGGTGTATGCCGTCAGTAGTCAGCTAGTCAGTTTGCACCATTTATATTTGCTGTTTTCTGCTGAGTAGGAATATTGTAGAAGCGGCAGAGAGTAGAGGGGACTGTTGTAGCAATGGTTGAGCTTAAAGGAAGAAAGATACATTTCCATAGCAAAGTGAAGCTTCCTTAGTTCCAGTGTGCACGGCAAGGTGTGTTGAAGTTTTCCAGACTGAATGGAGTTTCAAAAGGAAGTCACTTCATCTATGCACTTGGAATCCTTTCTTTTTAAGCTGTAGATAGAACAGTTGGTAAAGCCCACACCAGTTCTTCTTGTTGTATTGTGTCTTTAAATGAGGGGTTTGAAATTAAGGTACATGAATTTAAGCTTATTCATCACAAAAAAACCCAATAGCTTTCCTGTAGCTCCATTTTAATGCTCTGTAAAGGCTGGATTATTATATTAAACAAAAATATCATCCCAGTAACCTTTGTTAAGGTAGGGACACATTAGAACTGCTGGTTCAGAATTCTCTTCTTCTCTGCAGTGTAGGGCTGTGTTAGCAGGTGACAAGTTACAGGCTAAATTTTGACTTTATCTTCTGGGGTCTGTAGGTGTGTTAACTGCATTTAATGCCACTACAGATCTGTTGTGTTTAAAAGAAAATAAATTAATTCACTCTCTTCGCCCTCTCTCTCATATATGTGTATACACACACATATATGCAGGTATGTATACACTTTCTTTTTTAAGTATTTAGTAGCCAGTGGAAGTTTAAGATGATGCCCGTGTGAGTACTTCTGCAGTTGTCTTGGTTTTGAAATCAACCAATTTCTGTTTTACAGTGCCTGAAAATGACAACAAAGCGGAATTTGTTTGTGCGGCTGGTGCCATGCCGCTGTCTTCGTGGAGAGGAGGAAACAGTCACTACGCTTGATTATTCTCATTGCAGCCTGGAACAGGTGCCTAAGGAGATTTTTACTTTTGAAAAGACATTGGAAGAACTCTATTTAGATGCTAATCAGATTGAAGAGCTTCCAAAGGTATGTTGGGTGGTTTTCCTTTTAGTTTATTTATTAATTCTGTTGCTTGATTAGCATTGTAGGTGGAAGCTGATAGTGTCTAGCTTCCCGCTTCAGCTTTTAGGCTGCAGTTTGCCAAATATTTTTAAGTAAATGTTTGTCCTAGAAGCAGCAGCCCTGGTAGAATTAATGTTTATATGTTCCAGCTTGACTGGTTTGCTGCATGAGTTGGGATGAAACTGCTTAAGGAGCTGATCCAGCCCAAGAGAGGTACATAGCAGAAGCAGCAGGCTAATTTATTTCTGTGGCAGTGTCTGCTCAAACTGACTAATGGTATTCAACAAATTGTAGCATTTTGAATCTCTGGTAACACATGAAGATTAGAAGAAGCAAGATTAATGCCTAGTTCAGATCTCTGTGCCCATAAAAGATAGCAACAATCCAAAGTATCTATTCACTTGAAGTCCTGCTTTCTTCTTCAGTACACGACTGAAGAGACTTTCTGAAGTATCTCAGATTACTTATGTTTGAAAACTGGAGAGATGGAATGCCACTTGGATTACATCTTTATTATAGAAATTAATATTTGTTGTTTGTTCTGAAATCTGAAGACAAACTGATTGCTGAATTAGTAGTATACTGGAGAAAAGAATGAAAATTTTTGCCAGTGAGACTTTCGAGAAGTAGAAAGTGATCATTGCAATAGACTTGTTTCCATTACTAGGTCCTGTCTTGGTGGAATTAAAAGTTTAGTAGTTAGATGAAAGACTTAATATTTAATATTATTTTGTCACAGTTGTGTGTAAATCTTCATTGCCATGCAGGACAACTATGGAATGCTTTATTAGATTTTTTTTTTTTTTGACTTGCTATAACCATTTCAGGTTTTGCTGGTTTGGACTTTTTGAAAGGTAAATTAAACAAATAAGGAAATAAAACAGTTTCAGGATAGTAAATTGACACATATCAGAAGCCCTGGACGCCAGTAAAGCTGACTTAAACCTGCTGAGTGCTTTTGAAAATCCAACCTTAAATGCTCCAGAGAAGCTATCAAAGAAAATCTGTATTTGTATGTTGAATAAAGCTAATAACGTATAAGTTAGAACTAGACATTTTGTCAAAGTCTATTACAGTTTAGAACTTCACTATTTTCTTCTTGTCTCTTGCCAAGCAGATGTTTATTTGCTCC
Source organism: Gorsachius goisagi (assembly GCA_018403395.1). NCBI lineage: Eukaryota > Metazoa > Chordata > Aves > Pelecaniformes > Ardeidae > Gorsachius > Gorsachius goisagi. The sequence continues at coordinate 31,946 of BOSO01018036.1, read as the reverse complement.
AGACTTAGTCACTTCAGGTTTTAGTAGTTTGCTTTGTATCTGTCTCCTGAGGTTTTTTCTTTCAGATGATTTCAGAATTTCATTCCTGTCTCTCATTCTTTATTGGAGAAGAATAAAATTGAATGCTTAAAAAACAGAATAAAATACCTTTTTTGGCAACTTGTCTTGCATTAAATTCCTATTTCCCATATCATGAGAACTAAGCAAACATTTTCCTCATAAAATTAAAGTCTCTAAGAAGTTCCTTTTAGTAACCTTAAAAGAGGAAGAAAGACTACTGTCATGATCAAATGGATGCATGTTGGTGTTTTAGATCAGAAGAAGTGGTTGGTCTGCTTTGTCCTCCTTTTCTGTTACATGCCATTTGGTTTCACTGGTCAGTTCCCATATGAAATCCAATTCTGATACATGAGTAAACTGAGAGTTGGGCAGCCTACTACTTGCCTTGCTCTAGTCTAAGATTAAATCATCCATGCAATTAGAAAGACTGCTTGAACATTTATGTTTTGTTCCTTTTTGCTTTTCTTTGCTAAACGTGAGGGACCTGTGATAGCCTACACTTGCTTCATACTAATGTGTTTGTATATTATAAGAAGTCATCCTTATAGGCTTATTTTTGAGAAGCTAAGCAATTTTCAGCTTTGAAGTAATTTTGATCATTATTTTTTACCACCCTTTTCAAAAGAAAAAAACTTCACATACACATTCAGATGCTGTTAAGGAAACAAGTAGAGAGATTAGGGAGTAGTGAAGACATAGTAACAGTGTTTTATTTAATCATAGACAGAAATTGTTATCTTAAAATTATCCATAGTAGATCCATAAGGGGAGGCCTGTAGTGTTTGAAATGATCCTTGCCAACTGAGAGCCAGAGTTTCAAGCTGCCTATGCCTTTTCCCTAACCCAAGTTTGTATTTAGTCTTTTAACTCTGAAAAAGGCTTCTAATTAAACCATCTCGGACAAAGGGTGTGGTACTTATTAGGTTGTCTACAGCTTTCTGAAGCCTGCTTAAGACATTCCCACTCTTGCCCTTTCTTCTTTTCCTTGATGGTGTATTCTTGTCCCAGTTTTTGTAGTCTGCTACCCTTTGCATGCCATAACACAACTGGTTTGGGGGTGTATTCCCAACCTGATCACTGAAATGGGCTGTCAGGGTGTATGGCTTTTTTTCTTTTTAACTGCCTCCAATCTTTTCAGAACTGCAGCATATTTACAGCATAGCTACTTAATTTGGTTGACTGGCTGAGGGTGAAGCATGAGCAAACTGCGATGGAGAGAGAGATGGTGGTAGAGAAGGACTTTGCTTTACAGGAAGCGCTGGTGTGTAGCCTCAGTTTTGAAAGTGACTGGGCATTTGAAATGCTTTCATCTTGTGTGCTAAATCATATCTGATAAGGTACCCTGTTAATCCCAAGCACCATGGTGTGCATTTGAGCTGAAAAGCTCCAACTGTAGCAGTTTTAGTTTTTCCTCTCACGTTGCTCTTCAGAAGAAATTGGAATTCTGCAGTAACATAGTCCTTAATTAAATGACTTCTGGTGTTTACTAACAGGAATGATCTACTTAATCACTGAATATGCAAACATTAAAAAAACCCAACAACAACAAAAGGAACAACTACAAAGTCAATACCATACAGAACTTGTGGCCCTCTCCCCATTTTCCCTTAGGGATTTTGCAATTCCTTGTGCTGGACTTGCTTTCACCTGACTAATTGGGGAAATTTCTAATGATTCCAAGATTCCAGATTATTGTTTTCAAGGATGAGTTTTAGGTGTATTTTCTTGCTTGAAGTGCTGAAATAAAGGAACAGCTCCAAAACACGAGCTCATCAAAGTTCTCCTTCCTATATAATATCCTAAGTAACTTGTAAGTCTTCAAAACCTTAATGATATCAACTAGTTCTAACAGGTGCACTTTTCTGAGGAATTGGAAACATCAGTAGGCAAGTTAAAGCTCATACCTGGAACTATCCATCTTGCTAATTTATGTCTGCTTTTGTTCTGGGGTGGTATATGCAAATGTTACATGAATGGGACTTGTTCAATGGTCTGTGGTTGAAATAATGGCTTCGTAATTGAGAGAGCCCCAAGAAATTTTGGTTGAACTAAGCCCAACTGTGATGTTGATTGGGATAAATTTTTTTAGTCATAGAACACTTCCTGGTTTAGTATGATCTTTTCTCAGAATTCCAGAAGAAAAGAATACTAAATCCAGATATGAATGATCTTAACCAAAATTGTTGGGAAAGGAATATTCATCGTAAGTTGTTCAGATGAACCTTTTAAACCACTTTCTTACAGATACTTACTTTGTACTGTCTGTAATCTTCCTGCATATCATTTGAGGATTTTTCTTCCATTACATTAATATTACTTGCCCTATTTTGTCAACTTGTAAAGCTTTTGGATAAGAATCTTGAGGTACCTTGCATATAGGAAGAGATCTGGCTCTGAGCTAATATGTGATACAAATTATAATGCATGTATACAGAAGAGATCATACATTGCCTATATCCTTAGACCAAGCTTTCACTAGTTTTCATCATAATTTTGTTGGGTTTTTGTGTACTTGAGCTAGGAAGCATGGAAGAGAAAAAAATATTGTAAGATACAACAGAAGGAAATTTAAACTTTTAGAGAAGATAGTTCCAGAACTATTGGACTTTTAAAAATGAATCTACCAATATTTTTTTCTTCTTTGAAGAAACTGTAATTACTCCTGGGGTATGGTATGGCATATCTACTATGGAAAGTATTTTGTGATGTTTGCAGGACTATGTGTCACTACAGGTCACAATTTCTGAGTTACTGGAAGGAATTTGTAGGAAGTGTTAAGCATAGCTGCTGGCTTATAGTGACTGTTTGCAGGTTTTTGTGCTTTCCTAAGTATTGTAAACTTAGTACATTTTGAATAAAAATAGTTACATAAAGATTTTTGTAGTCAAAGACTCTAAGTAGTCTGGCCTTCAAGCGGTGAGGTCAGAAGTTTAAAGGGATTAAAAACAAAATCTATACAAAGGAAACTAAGAGAAAGTTGCATTCACTTTTTTTCTTTGTTTCAATAGCAACTTTTTAACTGTCAGTCTCTGCACAAGCTGAGTTTGCCAGACAATGATCTAACCACATTGCCAGCATCCATTGCAAATCTCATTAATCTCAGGGAACTGGATGTCAGCAAGAATGGTAAGTCACTTCACTTATTATATCTGGGTAGCTAAAAGGCAAATCACCATTGACTGTACAAAGCCACTAGTGAAAGTATAGTTTCTGGAAGCTACATAGCTAGTAAATTTTAAATTACTACTCTAAATCACTGTTTAACTTAAAAGATGCTTTTTAATGGTCTGGTTGTGATATTTAATTATATCTCTCAAATTGATTGGTTTGTACTTTTGAGTTTCGTTACTGAAAACTGATACTGTAAAGTATTTTATATTCTCTCAAAATGCATTTGCTCAAGTTTATTTTAGTGGCCTTCCTCATGCTTTGCTATGCTGAAGAGAGTTTGCACAAAAACTTGTAAAATGTTGCTGGATTCTATTCTTACATTTTGTTTCATATGAAAATAGTTTTCAGTTTATTTTAATGAGCTGTCTGAAAATTGTGGTAGGACTTGGCTGCTTTGCTTTCCAGCTCTAGAGATGGTAACCTCTGTCGCATGGGAAAAAGTGACTGTGGACAATGGCTGGTTTGCTTGTCTGACTTGTTAAAAATCTATCATTCTGTGTAAGTCAGCCTTTTATAAATTACGAAACATTGTCAGCCAAGTATTGTATACATGGGGTTTTATTAATAGTGCTGCTTTGACAAGCTGGCAGATGTGTGCAACTGTGAGGAAATTGAAATAACTTATATTGTCATCAGACTTATTTGTGTGGCTTACTTGAGATTAAAGAAAATTTCAATCATGCTAGTTGATGAGGATATAATAGTCCTGCCTAACTAAACTGAAGTGAAGAGGACTTCTCAAAATCATATTTGAATATAAGAATTACGTAAATATGCCAAAGATTTTATCATATTAAACTCTGTTTTATTTGGACAGTGAGCTAATTATGAGTCCACAAAGTTAAGTAAGTTCTGCTCTATTAAGAAAGTATTCCAGTTGTTGAGGTGCTGGCATTCTCCTTGATTGTCCATTGTAATCTAAACTGTTACTTTACTATTTCTGCCTAATGAACGCACCATTTACTATGATAAATTGACCTGATTGTCACTGCTCTGTTCTTGGTACAAGTGGATTAATAGTCTTTCTTAAAGGACACTGGCCTTAAACTTTCATAGTGACACACAACAAAGAATCATCTTTTTGTCCTAGAGTGAACTGTTGAAAGGATTAACTGTTTCCAACATAAGTTCTCAATGCAGAAGACTTAAAAGCAGCAAAAGGGCGTTTGAGTTCTATTGCTGGCAAATTCCCTAGCTTATGTACATAAATAGGCAGCTGGTCACTTACCAGCTAGAGAGTTACTTGTCTGTCCAAAATGGCGTAACCTTTAGCTAAGCCTTCAGAGAGCTATTGACAGAACAGTTGTTCCTCTGAGGTATATGAAGAATTCAAGGAGGCAAAAGCTGAACGATACGCTATCCCAGTAAACTGTGAAGCTCTGTTTTCTGGGGGCTATTTTGTTTTGTTTTTAACACCTTTCAGAGAAACGACAGGACACAAGCTTATTTAAACTGTTATCATGTGCCTGTTCTCCATCTTATCACAGTTTGGATAGCTTCTCTGCCTGCTGTTGCATATCAAAAATAGTCCTGAGGTAACAGGCTTGTTTACTTGGGACATCTTTTCTCCCACTATTCCTGAAAGCTTTGTTAAATTCAAAAAACTGAATTAGGGTCCCTGTTTGTTCCTGTTGGGTGAGGTAAGAAATAGGCCTGCTTATTCTGTAATAGACCTGGTATTTGAGACTTCAGTGTTTTGGCTTAGGTGCCTTTCCCTTTCTGTATCCCTATCCACTGTTGCAAACACAGAACATTTTTTTCTTGACAACTGCAAGCCTATTCTCTTCCCTTGTGCCTCCTTTTCTCTTGGTAAGAGTTTACTGCTCAGTTTCCCACTGTCCACGATTGTTCTGATGCGTGTCTATAATAGAGCCAAGTAGGAGGAGTTTTACTGTTTTTCCAAGACTAGCAGAACTGATCAAAATCTGTTTATTCCTTTTTCTTTGTTAGATATTGGAAGAATACAGTATGGGAGCAGTGGATTTTGTGGGAAGCAGAGATTGCTTTCCCTTAATCTATCAAAAAAAAAAAATTACTGGAGATTAATCACCAATCTTAGTGCAGGATGATGAGATTCCAAATCCTAAAATACAGTGTGTTTTTTCAGATTCCTGTGGTTGTGGCAAGTGAGGGTTCCTGTATTTTTCTTGTAGTATTGATATACCATAGGTGTCGTCTTCTGATGTGGATGGAGCCTTTAGGTCAAATATGCATTTAGTTTTAAAAATTGCTTTTCAGAAGGGTAGTTAGTTAGACTTTAATTTTCAAATACCAGCATCCATGAAATATGATACAATTTTCATGTAGGTTAGTTGAGCTGTTTATGGCATAGGCATAATCAAATATATTGATCAAAGAGAAGTATTTGATTTTCTAAAGAGCTGATAGAAAAATGAAGAATGAAGCTTCAGTTTTATGATGTGTTCAAGTTACTTCATGAATTGTAGAGTCTGGCTTGCAGAGGGAGACCCGTTGCACAGAAGAGCATCCAGCTTTCCAAGTAGAACTGCGTATGTGTGTGCATAATACTTGATGTTTAGATAAAAAAATCAAAATTGCAGAAATTCTTCAAGGCTTGTTACACAGAAGGTATTAGTCAAAGAAAGCAATCATTATGATGTTTTAATAGTTCATGAAAGGGCCTGCCTTTTTAACTTCAAATTTAAATGTGTTTAATTTGATATATACTATATCTAAAACTGTAACAGAGACACGGCAGATGTGCAAATGCAGATACTTAAGATTATTTAATCAGAACAAGGATTCTTCTAGTCTAGTGTCTTGTCTCCAAAGGTGACGAAAAGCAGAAGCCTAGGCAAGATTTATTAAAGTACAGAAAACCAGGAGACATGCATGTGTCCCTGTGTGCTCCCAGTGTCCAGCAGCTTCTGATATTGGGCCTTCTTGAGCCAGACAAGGCAGGGTTTTCATATAGTAGTCTTCATTTGACCCCTTCTCTGTACAAGCATTGGTTTGGATAGTATTATTCATGGCTGCTGAAGAGGTAATGGTGTAGATGTAGCCTAAAATACCAAACAGATGCTGTATGTGCAGCATGCATGGAATAGAGTTAGTTTTAACTCTACCTTTAGTCTTGGCAATAGGCAATAAATTCTCTAGTGAGTACATCAGTTGTCCTTTTATGGCATTTAACCTGATTCCCAAGGCTATTGTGAACTCTTAATATCAGAGGTATTCCATTGCTTCTTTCCACGTACTCTTTGGCTTTGAAGCTTTTACCTGAAGCTTGATGCTATCCTAGTCACAAAGATGAAATTATATTTGAACAAGTGGCACAATAGATAAACTTCTTTTCTGTACCAGAAAAATAGGTCCTGCATTGCAGAAAGCATCAAGAGATGCCCCTTTCTCCCAGTCTTACTGTGGGTTACATCTTAAAGAGAAGTTGCCACACACAGACTCTAAGACCCATGTAGAAAAATTAGTGTTTTGTTCATGAAGCTAAAGGAAAATCTAAATTTTTTAATCCTCTATAGCCAATTTATTTATGTGTCAACAGTTGTACGGGGGGAAAAAAAAACCAGCCACCAAAAACCCCCACAGCACCACTCTTCACCCCTAAATCTGGCTCTTTTGGGGTTTATTAACCTTTAGGGGACAGTAATTTCCTTGCGACACTGGGATGCCAGCCTTAGCCTGCACCTAGGACAATGTGGAAGACTGTCAAGGAAATATTTTTACCTGTTCTTTGAAGAAAGGTAAAACCTTCATGTACAGAGTATGGTGGCATATATAAAAGGACAGAAGAGTTAGCTTTACAGGTTACTAGAATCAAGTGATTTGAAAGGCTGAAGCATACCATGAGGTGACTGCCAGGGGAATCAAGCTTTCCTGGAAGCTTGGGAAATGGACTTGAAATCACTTGTGCCTGTGGAGTTAGCATAGTGGGAAACACTGAGATGGTCAATTTTTCCCTGCTTGCAGGTGGTGAAAGCAAAAGATCACATTTTTAAGTTCTGTATTATTCAGGCCTTTGGAGGATTAAATAGCAAGATTAGAAAATAACTAGCAAGACCGAAAGAAACATGGTGTTTTGGAGATAAGGGTATCTTCAGTAGTCTCTTAGATACTAAGGAGTGGTTCTCTTTCTCTGCAATGTTACAGCGAATTTAAACATGTCAATTTGTCAGTCTGCGTTTCAAAGAGGAAAAATACGCACACTAAACCCAAGAAAGCAAACATACACACACCCTGCCTGCCTCCAGGCATATGTGCCTATGAAATTATTTTAAGTAATTTTAAAGAATTTTGTTAACAGATGCAAATGTAGCTCAAAAATGTTTTCTTCACTGTTTTAAAATCATCTGGCAAACTGCCTTTAGTATGCTGTGTGCCAGAAGTTGGAGAGTTGGAAAATGAGAATTTAGGAGAGTATCTAGTCTTATGTTGCCCATCTGGTGCACTTAGGAATATGTGTTTTCTAGGAATTGAGAACTAGCTAATAGGGAGACAGATCCAAGTTTTATTTTCTGCAGGGAGAAGTAAGAGAGGAAGATCCTGGATACAAAAATAACTTTTTTGCTCTTTCTCTGTTTATATGGGGGGAGGGAGGGAAGGGCAGATGGAGGAAGGAGTTCCATATCATCCGTAAAAACAAAATAAAAGAAAATTGATCTGTTGCTGACTCCCGAGTCTGTAGCTTGACTATAGTGTATCATCATGTAGTGGTCATAAATTTATCCTAAAATGTCCTAATAGGCAGCTATTCTATTTGAAGTTCTTTATTCAAGTGTTTATAGTATTTTTTCTTTAATTTACTGTCTTTTTTATTAAAGATACTAAGTATGATCTGTCTCTGCAGAATAAAATGATCTCTGTGTGTAAAAGCAGATGCAAACAGAATAGCATTTCAATGCAGTTAAGTTCTTGAATGTGGAATTTGAGTGTGCATAGCTGAAATTCTGAAGTAAATTTTAATACAGATCTCTTACTGGACTCAGAGAAATTTTTGTAACACAGAAGAAGCATTGTAGAAGCAATTATTTGTATTTTAGATGTGGATTTGCATGTAAAGGCAGAATGTACCTTTATTTTCATAAAGGGATATGCTATGAGTGGCAGTCATCATGTATCAACCAAAAGTGACTGGATAGACAACACCAAATTTGCATCCCAGGGTGGTAGGGGATGGGGGGTGGGGGTGGGGATTGAAGCAAAGCAGGTTACCTGTTTATGTTACACTTTACTTTCAGGTTACTCTGGGCACTCAACAACATTCCAGCCATGAATTAGACATAGCTGAAAACCACCTGAGCTTTGGTAATCATCCAAGAAAGCGTTATAAACAAAATGGCTGCCTGCAACCTTCCTAGTGTTCCACATTTTTCAATTTTGCCCTGCCCTGGCATGTTTAGGTTTATGTAAATTAGTGTCAAGCAAGTCTTTGAGAAGCAGCATTATTAGCTATCTTTTTTTTTTTTTTTCCAGAGAAAAGGCATTTAGGAACCTGTCTTGCCACTCACACTCCTTCTCCTTTACGTTGTGTAAAGAGCTAGAGCAGGCCTAGAGACACCTTACTCTAAAAATTGAAGTTCTTCCAAATGGTTTGAGGATGAATGCTGAGATGACTCTTGTGGACTTGCTGGAGTATCCTAGCTGTGCCAGTATGTATGAATAAAGGGAATTAAAAAAAAAAAGCCAAAACCACCCCCCAGGCCCCCCCTTCCATCTTGTTTTCTCTGCCTGCACCAGCTCTGATAATGTAGCAGTGCAAGTTATTGTTCATGGAGAAAGTGCTGAGGGGGCATTATCCATTGAAACAGATCAGGAGGCTAACGTACAGTATAAAATAGGATTCATTACTGTCTGAACCTCACAGAATTGGCAAAAGTTTTTAGCTTTCAGATAGAAAACTTAAAATTTTGAATATCACAAGTGGTCTCAAACCAAAAATTTTAGAAACACTAAACTTGATTCAGACTTGTAATGGGTTCAAAGCTATAAAAAAGCAGTTTGCTTCTTAATGCTGCTGCTTTTTCTACTTGTGAACACTTATTCTACAAAAGAGCCTTTTGTCTTAATTGTGAATAAATATTTTATTGCTATATAAATGTATGTAGTCAAGTCCCCACCTCATTAACAAAATGAGCACCAAATATTATTGTCAATACTGTATTTTATTGTAAATCTAATTATAATAGTTACCACAACCAGTAAGAGTACATTTTTCTTTAAAACTCATTAGAAAAACTTGAAAATTTCTCTATGGACTTATTTCCTGGGGCGTTTTGTGTTATTAAATGAAAAAAACCTGTTTAATTTGTTTCTGTCAGATTTGTAGCTTGAGTGACATTTTTGTATTAATCATTTCACGGACTGTGCAAATCTTATCTATTTTCCCGTATGAAAAACCTCCAAACAGTTCTCCAAATAAAGATGCAACTTCCATATTTCATTGTGTAAGCTTAAGAAAGGAGCCCCCAGCATAGTCATAGCTTACAGCCCTGGAGTGACCATCATTAAAGGGATGACAAATGGAAACTTTAAACTTTCAGAGCATGTAGAACTGGAGAAAAGGACTTTGTAGTGAAGATGGAGAGGTAAATCTGCTTGTTAAGTTATAAGTAGATACTTGTTAGGCAAAGTCACTTCAAAGAAAAATCAAGAAATCCAGTGAAGTTTGTTTTCATAACTTTGTAAACATTTCGTAAGGTTTTTAGATCAGTGATTTTCTTGATAAAAGCCAAAGTTTTTCTAGGAAGGGAACTTTTCTGCGTAAATGGAGAGAGTAGAGAATGAAAAGCTATATTAAATGTATTAAAATTGGTGTTTTATTAAATCTGTAACAAGTATAATGATGATAGGTTAAATCTATGACATTTATTTTTTGAAGATGTACTTCTTGAGAAAGGTATGTTTCTTCTACAGGTCTCCAAGCTTATATATTTTTGCCTGTAGTTAAGAGACAGTCAGAAAGCCATGGCTTCTGTAATGCTCATATACAAGGAGAACCAAGTTGCAAGGAATTTCACAGTTCTGACACTCAGACTGCAAGAAAAGCAAATGATGTGACAAAGAGCAAGTTTCAAAAGCTTTGCGTTATCTATTTGGAGAACTAGATGAAAGTGTGTTTACAGTAGTTGCTGCTTTCTTTTGAAACGATTGATTTTTTTTTTTTTTAAGATAGGTTTTCATTAAATAAGCCAGAGGCTTCTAAGCTGCTTGGCGAAGATTAGTGTACTGAGTACCCCCTTGTACACAGCTAGCTGGAGGCCAACCTTGTACTGAGCTGCAACTCCAGCTCTGAGCAGGAAGGTGTTACTGCTGCCCTGCAGGCTGGTCAGGCATCTCATGGAAACCTGAGATCCTGGTTGATATGAAACCAGCAGGGGATCCTCCTCGAAGAATTCTGGAAAGAGGAATGAGTGTTCAAAAGGGGGGAATGGATGGGTCAGCATCTTGCAGTGCATTGGTTGGGCTCTAACACACTGCTTGCTTTGAATAACGGAAAATGCTGCTTTTAATGCAGAAATCCCAAATTAAAGCAAATTATATAAATAGATAAGAATACTGAACATGACTGATACTTTAGTTTAAGCTTTCAGTTTAAAATTTCAGCTTTTGTAAACAGATTCAATGTAATCTTTGGGAGAGTTGCGGCATGTATTACTGAGCTCTGAAAATATTTTGATTGCCATGTTTGACCCATATTGGCTGGAATGACAGTTGTAGCAGAGGCCTGAGTGGAAGAACAAACAAAAGCTGCTGTTTTTATGGTGGAGCTGCTTTCAGGCAGGTCCTAATAGCTGCTTGTCCAGGAGTTGAGACCAGGATTCATAGATTAGCTGAGGGAAGAATGTGCGCAATTAAGATTGCTTTCGTATTCATGTGTACTGGTAAGGGTGCAGAGTGGGACAGGTGCACAGTGGGCTGTAGTTTCATTTATTTTGCAGCAAGAGGGGCTTTTGGTGTGCCTGCTACTTGGAGATAACTTTTTTTTCTGACATTCCCCACAAACTGAGATTTAGCTGTAAACTCTCTCCATTGGGGACATCACCCATGTGGCTTCCACAGGTCTCGTATTTTAGTTATTTTCTTTCTCTGTGCTTTTTAGGAATTGAACCAGTACTTTTTTTTTTTTTTTGCAAGCCTGTTTAAAGTATTTCTGTGTGAGAAGAGGTGGAACTTGATTTGGAGGCACTGCCATTGCTATACAGCAGTGTCGTGGTTTAACCCCAGCGGCAACTAAGCACCACACAGCCACTCGCTACTCCCGCCCCCCCTCAGTGGAATGGGGGAGAGAATTGAGGAAAAAAAAAAACCTAAGACACGTGGGTTGAGATAGAGACAGTTTAATAAGAGACAATAATAATAATAATATATAAAACAAGTCATGCACAATGCAGTTGCTCACCACCTGCTGACCGATGCCCAGCCCGTCCTGAGCAGCGATCACACCCCGAGCCGCCATCACTCTTCCCCTCCGATCGACTAACTCCCCCCGAGCATGATGTTCTATGGTATGGCATAGCTCTTTGGTCAGTTTGGGTCAGCTGTCCTAGCTGTGCTGCCTCCCAGCTTGTTATGCACCTGGCCAAGCAGGAGAAGCTCAAAAAGACCTTGTGTAGTCTGAGCACTACTTGGCAACAACTAAAAACATCGGTGTGTTATCAACATTCTTCTGGTACTAAATCCAAAACACAGCACTATGCTAGCTACTATGAAGAAAATTAACTCTATCCCAGCCGAAACCCAGACAAGCAGTAATCATTTCAATAACTGAAGTCTGGGCATACTACTTTTAACATATGATTGTGAAAAAAAATGCGACTACATGAGTGGAGTATTGCAGCAGAGCAAGCCCCCATCTCCAGTAGACATGAAACAATAGTGTACTGGCCTGTCAGCTCTGGGATCCATTGCAGTGAAGGGTACTGCCAGCAGCGGAAGTGACTTGCACAATTTTCTGTAAATCCAGAATTGCCAGTATTTTTGAGTGAAAAAATCTTATCTGATGGAAAGAAAAAGTTGTCCCGCTTTTCTGTCCTGCTCTGCAAGTTATGCTGACCCTGGTGATAGGAAAGGGTTGTGCTCTGCGGGGGGGGAGGTGACTGTAACTCCAGATGGTGAGTGGGACCCCGATTTATACTTAAAATTGCCTTAATCCAGTCTAAACAAAGAGGGACATTTGTGCACATTTGCTCTGATGAGCTGTGCCAAAACAATCATTGCTCTCTGGGGAGTTAGGGATCAGGCAAAATTCATATTTCAGCTGTGTTATGTGATCCAGAACTGAGGCTGATTACCTTCAAATTTGTGGCTATTGACCCGAAATCCCTATATGACCTTTTTGGTATGCGCTTTGGGCATGGACCGCAGCTGGTCTGGGATCCTGATTAAACACCACTTTCTAGGTTAGGCTGGTTAGCTGGGGAGTTTTTGCCAAGTAGAGTTCTGAATGATGAATGCTTCTGCTTTTGGCTTAGTCCAGACAAAAATTTTAGATTCCTTTTCCTTATCTTACTGCCAGATTTTCCTTAACAATTTTCCAGTCCTGCCCCCCTCCCACCCCATGTGGTTTTGTCGATTTTTTTTAAGTGTTGTTTTTTAAGTGTTGTTTTTGGTAGAAACTGGCCAGAGAGTTAAATGAAATTTGGGAAAATGGGGAGGAAGGAATAGACAAATAAATACTAAAAGCTATTACATAAATCTCACTTCTGTGGGAAACTACGCTACAAGAAGTACTTTGTTCTCAATGCAGTTTAGATCTAAATTACTAGCAAATTTTATTTCCTCCTGTTGTGCTCTGCAAATAGTCATAGTCCACAAGTGTGATGGTTTGCATTTTTTTGGAAAACACTAAGCATGATCTGTAAATCAGCTACAGCACTGAAATGGGTTGCGGGTGATGGTTGTTACCACACAAAGTGGCAACAGCAAGGTGAAGAACCTGTCCATATGATACTTTTCAAGGAAAGTGGGGTAGGGCTGCAACAGACTAGGTAACCCTCAAGTACTCTGTCTTCCTCTTCTATAATCCTTGAGTATCAGTGTATAGTGGGGGGGGGGGAGAGAAAAAAAAGAAGAAAAATGGGACTTAGAAAAGAGAGTAGATCTCAATTTGCAGTGCTCAGTGCTCTTGGAGGGTGGGGGTGGCTATCAAATGGATTAATTGCTACAGTGTTACAAAAGGAGTGTGGAAAGACATGGTCACGGAGACCCTTGAGATTTGCTGAGCTTCCTTAAGGAGGAAGACGATTTGGGACACTAAGGATAGATGGAAAGCAGAGAAAGAAGGAACGGATCCTCTTACAAAGTGCTCTTTACGGCCCTTTGTCCTTCTCTCATCTCTTTTTTTTCCCAGTGTCTCTCTGCCTTCTTACTTACTCTGCTTTCTTGCTTGCTTCTTTAATTTGCTTTCTTGGGGGGAGAACTGAAAGAATACTGACCTAATAGTAAGTGCATGTTTCTAGCACGAATGAGGAATATAGCAGAGGAAAAGTGAGTGTCTGAAGGTTGTTGTATAGCCAGTTAGTAAATGCAACTGCCCATCACATGGTAGAGAGGAGCAGAGTCCTAATTTTTTTCCTCTTCTGAATGTGTATTGCAAACATTAGGTATATTTCACACTGTCATTCCCAATTAACTGCTTTTTTGAATGATGGCTGCCATTTATTCATACTGAGAATGAGGTTGGTAAAGGTGGTTTGTACCATAACAATCCTGGCTCTAAGAAGAAGCAAAATTAAATTTGTGGGCTCTTTCATTGTTGGCTTTCTTGTATCAATTGGATTTCTGTTGTTAATTTGTTATTAAAACTGTTGCTGCCTCTTGCCCAAGGCATAGTCAAACAAGAGACTACTGTAGAGTCCTCTGATTATGTACAAATGCATGCTGATTTAACATGTCTGTATTTGGATAGCTAATATTTTATTTGGCTGTTCTTTTGAGAGCAAGTTTACATTGACATTCTCCTCTCCAGCAGATGTGCTGCGTGTTTTGTTTTCTAGGTATTTATCACAGATTTAAGTCTTCTCTGCTTCATTGAATTCTTGACACAGGCAGTGGAAACTTAATACTAATATTAAAACCATGAAGTTTAACATGTTGGACCAGAGCAATCTTTCATCCAAGGACCAAGCCAAGGCCAGTAGTGTGACCATCTTTCAGAAAAACTAAGCTTAGAGACTCTCTCAGTGTGATTCAGTCAGCAAAACTAATGGCACAGAGTGAGTCTGAAACACACAATTCAGCCTTCAAGGAAGAGCTCAGCAGTGGTTTACTCTGGTTAATGTAGACACTTATTTTAAGAAGGTAAAGTTGTATCATCATCATTAAAGAGGTCTTGATATACTTTTTAGACAGTAGAAGACCACTTCATACAAATCACCTATAACTTCATCTATACAGGCCTCTTGCGTGCTAGATTTTTGTTCATCTGCCATGGCTCAGGATACTGTGTTATGTTAGATGCTTTCCATCTGTATGTTTGGATAGTCTTGTTTGGTGAACGAGGCTTCTTGCTACAATTGGAAATAAGATCATATATATTTAAATTTCTTGGAAATGTGTTTCTCTTAACGCAAATATTATATGACAACAGTAGGTAAGATGCATTTCTAGTCTTTCTATGGTAGTTTTCTAATATTTCTTTAAACCTATGTTTGGACTTAAAAATATCACTGCTGCTTTCCAGAAATGAAGCTTCATTATATTATAAGTATTACCTTTTCAGTTTTGATTTTGAACTGCGAGAGTGATAAAGCGAATTGAATTGATATCCCCTGTCATCGTCTTCTGCTTTGACTCCACTCGCAGCCCCAGTAAACTTCATATGGCTGAAGCCATATATATATAAGTTATTTTTATTTACACATGTGTAATGAACACACATGTAAATGAACACACATGGTAGTAAATCAGAAGTGTCAGAAATCTTTGCATATATTACAGTTGATGGTTCAATTCCTCCTCCTCCTCCTCTCTGCTTTTATATTTTATTGTTCTCAAGTTCAACGAGCTGTTTCCCAAAAGGATCCATGATACTTAGAGGTATTTAAACACCTGGATTAACTCTGTAGTTTAGTGTGCTTTTCTTGTCTTTCACCTCTCAATAACAGTACAACAGGTTCCTGTCAAGAAAGACCTAACAGTCTACCTTGACAGAAATGGTGTTTCTACTTAAGTTGAATTTGTGGAAAAGTCAGCATGGTGACTTTGCCCCTCAACATCAAAAATTGACTTAATGTGAGAGTATGTGTTTTGTGGCTACTTTTCTTGCCAGGTCGTATTGTCATCTCTTAAGTCCTAATATACCAGGCCAATTTTGATACTGCACAAACATAGAAAGAAATTAAGTCTAAGCTAGCATCACAAATTGTGTAATTTCTTATGTAAGTAAAAACATTACTTAACAGTTGATGTTTTGCCTTGGGTTTTTTTATACTTTGGTATTCTCAAGATACATAGATATATCCAAATCCCACATGCCAATGTGAATGAGAAGACACACTGCTCTTGTCTTTCTTTCTGTAGCTGGACTGTAAGAGAGTTAATGTCGCATGGAGCAGCATGAAATTTCACTCTCTCTAGCCTGAAAGCAAGCATCCACAGAGTATGGTTCCTTCTTGGTGGTCTTGTTCCATGGGTTCAGGCTGCCTTCTCCACACCCCTGATAAAGCACTCTAGAAGCAGACATAATTACATGCATTAATTGAAAGACAGAGCTAAGATTTGTTACCTGAAAAAAAAAAAAAACCAGTTGTTTTAAACTAACTTTATTTTACAAGCGTATGGGTTTTGAAGAAAATAGTGTATCTTAATCCAAGTGGAGGGATTGCAGTATGAATGGTTGTTATACTTAGGACAAGTTTAGTTAAAATAAAAACACTTGTCCCATATATGAGAACAATGTAATGATACACTGCAAAAGCTGTGATAACCATGCTTTTATTTGTTTTTATGGTATAGTAAAGATTGAGGTGAAAGTCTTGGGCAGTACAATGTTTCAGTGCTGATTTCCTACTGATATGTGGATGCCTATCTTCTGTTTTCAAGGCCTGTTTTGTCAGATTTTGACAATTACAAATTTGGCAGATACATGGGTTGTAAATTCACTCTGGCATTTCTGGGGATAACCTTGGAAAAAGAGGTTCCTTATTGTTTTAATTTTCAGACATGCAAATGTGTCCACAGTGGTTTTGTCCTTCTCTACAAATAACCTGAAGCTAAGGGAAAGCATATGCCACATTTTAGGATATCTATTGAGAACCATGAACGCTGTAAAAACATACTGTAAGATTTGAAGCCTTAGCATTTCACCTGGATGCTACACAAGCCATGCATTTGACAAACAAATCCTGTTGGAAACTTTGTTCTGCCACGTGTATGCATGCCTTTTTTTAATAAATAAATAATATTGGGACTGAGGGCCTGATCTTAAGTACGTTACAAAGTACAAGTACTTTAGTATTTAGGAATGAAGAGTGCAAATTGTCAGTGTACTGTGTCTCTGTAATGCTGCTAGGTGAGCTGCCTGCTAAGCTGCAATATGAAATGCTTTGGGAATAGAATAGTAAAACAATTTATATTGCTTAAATGAAAGCCATACCTAAAATGAAATATCAGAGAACTAGACCACTGGTTGCTAGATGAAATAAAGTTTTTATGGCTGGCGGTTTTATGTGCATAATTTTTATGCCTGTGATAGAGTCTAATTATTTAAGACTGTTTTCCTCCCTCTCCCTGTATCTTGCAGGCATACAGGAGTTTCCAGAAAATATAAAAAACTGTAAAGTCTTGACAGTTGTTGAGGCCAGCGTAAATCCAATTTCAAAGTAAGTTTGTAATTTTTTTGATGTTTTCTATTTTGTGCAAACACTGCTGAGTCTCAAACTTGCCCCAGACATGTGCCAGCCCTTGGAGGCAAGGAGCATAGTTCCCTGGGAAGTATCTTTGTTAACCTCTTTGCACTGTGATACAGTGTAGCTATGTCCTGGAACTATTGTGCCCAAGTTTAAATAGACTATGTGGGCAATCCTGCATTATACCACACCTTTCTCAGCTTTAAGTCCATCACTTCGCTGTGAATGTAGATAAATATGCAAGAGTTTTCTTTCTTAATAGAATAATTAATTTTACTCTAAAGCTTGTACCACTGTTTTTCAGACTTAGCTTATATGAGCAGATTTCCGTGTCACCTTCAATAATGACAAAATTAATTTGTCAGAAGTAGCAGTGCCAGAGATATAAACTTTGTGCAACATAACTGTTCTGGGGAAAAAAGTGTTGCATAGGTTTCAATTTAGCTTGCTGTCTCTAATGAATGCCTTTTCCACATTAGGTGTCAGGAGATCACAAATACATAGCAAGACTACATTTGTTGTTTGTAGTTTTTATTGCTTGTAGATATTGTACTCAATACTTAAAAATGATTTTGAAACTAATCTTATAGGGAACAAGTATCTAGTGCAATTTTGTAGAACTTCTGGTACCACCTTAATTTTAAAGTTTTCAATATGTAGGACTTCAGTACTACACTTTTGTTTAAGAAAATACAACTTGATGCCCTACTTTATTTATACATAGGCTTCCAGATGGATTTTCCCAACTGTTAAACCTAACACAGCTGTACCTGAATGATGCTTTTCTTGAGTTTTTGCCAGCCAATTTTGGCAGGTAAGTTGAATTTGAAATTTAGTACTACATTTAGTTTTAAATTTATGCACAGCAGTTTCTGCTACTTCTCGAGCAGTGTGAACTGCAGGACAGAAAGAAGTGTATGTTACCAATCCATTAGTTACAGAGAAAAATCCTGAATCTTTATCACTATCTTTAACTGGGCTTTTGAAGGACTGGCAGCCTGCTTATAAAGAGCCAAGAAAAGAAACTAATTTACATACTTGCTTCTTCTACAGCATTGTCTGGTAAGTATGGGAGATTAATATTTCTAAAGTACAGGTTGTTTATCATTTAGTAATTGGAGTGAAGTAAATAATGACATCTGTAATTCCACTTGTTCTCTCCTTGATGCACAGATTCTTTCATGCACATCTATAGTTCTCAAGTGCCTTGTTGTTGGGAATCTTCCTGAAAGACTTAGCATGTTTATGGTGTGCTAAGCAAAATTGTTCCATGTAATAGCTTAAGTACAAGACACGTACTAAACCCTTACCTCTTTAAAATGGATTAGATCTTGGGAGCAAAAGTGAAAGGACAGTACTGTTAAAAGGAAGACTCCTAGATGAGCATAGTTCATCCTGTTCTCCTTATCATGCTCATATAGCCATTTCTGTTTCCCTCCACCCCCCTTATTTTATGCTCTCTTTTCCTAGATTGTCACTCTCCTACCCCATGCCATGTCCAGCAAGCCTCTCTTCAGGAAATACGGCTATTAGTTAACAAGGCATATTGCTGTGTGAAAGCAATTGCCTTAGGCTCTATGGTTATAGTTGGGTCCACACAGTTTGCAAGAGATTAAAAAAGGCCCCAAATAGAGTGCTGCAGAAGTTAGGCAGATCAGGAGATGTACAGTGAAAGATGAGCACAGGTGCAGTCCATTAGTGACTATTAGTTTATTAAGTCATCTGTGATTGGAGTTGTTGGCCTATTCTTCTCTCTCTAGTTATTAGTCATTCCCTGATGAACAATTATAAGCACCAGATCTCTTACACACTCAGCTAACAAAAAAGCTGCTTATGGTGCAGGAGCATTCATTATCGTGTTTGTTTCTAGTACACAAAGTTTGCATTTCAAAAGCCTTCATTAAGGCTGAAGAAGAAATATCTGGAAGATGCATAGTCTTTACCTGCATTTTAATGATTGCCTGTAAATTTTTCTGTTCTGTCTTTTAATAGTCTAACCAAATGGCAAAATTTTCTTGGTTAAAACCAGGCACTACAGGTGAAATTGAAGACTTCAGGTTGACACAGTCAGTTTTATAAGTAGTCAGATCTTACACATAGTTTAAAAAAAGCTTCATTATAATTTTCATTTTGTCACTGCTTCTGTAATGCTTAATGGTTAGGGAAATGGTGAACTCATTAATTACTAACAGCTTAAGAATAAATCATTTACTGAAGGCAACTTGAAAGCCAGTTCTCCAGTGTAGTGTTTCTCTTAATCACTGTGAAGAATTCAGCCTTGGTTTTTTAAAATATAAGTAGTGACTTGCAGCTTTGTAGCTTGTAGCTACGAGAATGAAACTGAAATTAAGACTTTTCTCATCTGCTCTTTTTGAATGAATTCGAAGTATTTATATAAGTTTACTTGCTAATAATGGTATTGCAGAGAATAAATACTATTCTGTAGGAAGATAATGTTTAGGTCAAATAAATTAGAAAACAGTGAATTGGTAAAATGACATTTCAAAGTAAGGTTCAGACCCTTTTGGCATTGAGTGATTCTGTAAGTGATCAAACTGCTCTGCCACACCACAACTTTGCAACACATACGAACACTTACTAGGGCAAGTGGTCTTCTAGCTTGTACTAAAGAATGTGGGAATACTTTAAAAAAAACAACCACCACCATACAATGAAATAAAAAAACTGGTAGAAGCTTTTGGGATATTTAGAGCATTGTTGGTTATTCCCATAAAGGACAAGCCTTCAGCTTCTTCCAATTTGCTGCATTAATTGTTTTGTATATGGCCTCATAGTGATTACTTTTCATTACATGGTAACACATGCAGTAACTAAGTTCTGTTGCCTGCTTTTACTGGCAACTGTAGGCAATAATACCTCTTAAATTAAAACATACCAGTGCCGTATGAAAACTAGCAAAGTTTTTATGTTCCATGTTTCAGGGTCTTGGTTCCAGCAGTTCAGCTTAGAAGCCTGGTTTCCCACATCAGTTTCTCTGTGGCTGTTCATATTCATTTGTTCCACAGTTTAATTGCTGTCATCTCTCATGAGTGTTATCCCCCATTCTCTCACCTGCTGTTTTCATAGTGTTCTCATATCCTTCTTATAGTTTGTTAAACTATAAACAAAATTCTGTTTCCCTCTGCTATGGCAGGTTTTCCTTTGTGCCTGAAATATATCTTGGAACGAGTTTCAGTTTGAATTCATCATCTTTTTGTCAGAGGATGATGACATATATAGCTATATTTAGAATTCAAATTGAGATCTCTTCATGGCTTGTACAATGTCATGATTATCTTCTTGTTTCTCTTGGAAACGTCTGTGGCTATGCTCTAGTGTTCCACTAGCCCTTTTTTCAGCTGCCTAGTGTTGTTTCCCACATGATCAACTAATGCATTGGACAGCTCGGTTAGAAGTGGCTGAGAACTCTAAACAGAAATGATGAGTGCTTCACTTGGTGCGATGACCTCTTGTCCCTTTTCTATTTTTTTCAGTCCTTACGGTTGTACAGGTTTTTTCCCCTTGTAGTGTCCTAATAATTTGCCGTATTGTCTGTGACTGTCTTTTGTGGCATAAGCCAACCAAAACATTTTTCCTGTCCTTTAAGGTTGCTGTTAAAAAGTATTGAACAGGATAGTCCCAAAATGGATCTGTGAGCACCTCTATCGCTAGCTTTCATCCCGATGCTTAGGAAAGAGAACTTTGTGTAATGCAAACTAATTTTAGTATATCCATGCAGTGTTTTATTAGATTTACCCCATGCTTTATTCTCACCTTCAAAATTTGTACTAAAGCCTTGCGTACTCATGAGGTCAAGATTATCCAATCTTTTTTTCCACCTCCTTTATGAGCATTACATGCTTACTGTTGTTCATACTGGTCCAACCTGTTAGTCTTATTAAAAATCACCAGACTTTTGATTAAATATGCCAGTTCCTTTGGAATTCTGAGGTGATGAAGGGTTTGGGGTTTTTTTCCCCTCCACTCCCAAACTCTAATTTGAATGCATTAATATTGGCATGGCTCCCAGAGTTAGCCTTTATGCCAGTGCACAGAAATCTGAGAATTGCTTATGCTTACTGAATAAAACCATATTTGTTTTATTTGAATACATCATGTATATTTACATATAAATATACAAATATATAAGCAGAGCATTCTAAACTTGAAGCTCACTTCATGCTAATTTTGAGACAGGGCTTTAAAAGGGAAACATTATTTACTGATGGGTGTTTAAGATAATCAAGGAGTTTATCTTCAGTGTCATTTTAAAAACTCTGAGAATGTTGTCTATAATAGGGTATTTCTTCCAGAGACTTTTTACTGTGATGTTGCAATGAATTTACTTTTAATCTTCTTTCTCAACAATTTGCCAGTATTTGCAGTAGTAGGTATTTTTGATAGTATCTACTTTGGGATAATTTTTTACATAAATGTACAGTGATAATCAAATTGGGGGCTTAATTTAGTTACAGATACGCAATTTGGCTGAGACTTTTGCAAATTCAACCTGCTATAGGATACATATATTTCAGTCCTCTTGGCTTTAGATTTTAGTTACAATTTAAAAAAAATATTCTGCATCAGTAAAACTGGAAAGGAAGTGAAAATTGACAAACATCACTCTATGAAATAGTTCTGGCTTTCCAAGGAATAACTGCTGTTGAACAGTGAGTTTCTAAGTATACCTGCTGTATATTTCTTTTACATTTTTTACAGATTGTATAGATAAAGAAATCGTATTTAGGAAGAATATCGGTTATTGGTCTTATCCTGGCAAGGTGTTCATGTAGAGATTTTTTTTTATTTATTTAAAAGTTGAGCTACTTTTAAAAGCAGGCTAAGATGGTTACGTTAAATAACAATAGTGCAACAGCAATTTTGTTGAGACCATTACACCAGGTATACTTAAAGTTGAATAATACTCTGTTACAGCTTTGTGTTTAGGTGATGTGTAAATATTTCTGTGGCTATGGGTTTTTACGGTTGAGAAATGAAGTATTTCCATATGAATATGGCAAGTCTTTGTGATAGAATGGCACAGGAAATATATATTCTGCCACTATGACTTCTTTTTTTCCTTTGGTATGGGTGGACTAGTTCTCTATCTGTATTTCTTTTCCATGCTAAACCCTGAGTTTTCAGTTCCATTATAACAATTCAGATGCTTAAAATGGGAGTCTACACCAGCAATTTAAAGAGCAGCTAGGCTGAGTATTTGATGTGTATTATTACACTGAACTTGAATTTACCGTTCCAGTCATAATGGAAAAAGTGACAACTGCTTCAATCCAATATTTCTCATTCATTACAGCAAAAAAATGGCAAGTTTAGGCACAGCTTATATATCCCAGCCAGGAAAGGTGGAAAATGTTTCCCTAGTAGCCTCTGTGTAGCTCTACCCATAAGAAATTTGGTATTTGTATCTCCAGTTTCTTAGGGTTAGCTGAAGAAAGAGTAGAATGTGAAACAAAGTCACAAAGCTATGAACATTTCTATTACCAAAAGAGGTCTTTAAGTTCAGAATTGGCTTATTGGAAGTGTCGTACAGCCAGTTCTGGCTAAAGTGAACAAAGTCTTGGCATGCATATATATACTTTAGCATAAGAATGGACGTTTGCTTCTGCTGCTTTCAGCTGAGAAATTTGACTGCATACTTGTGTTGTGAAGAAACCCTACAAACTGTGTAGCTATTTTCCCTGTCATCAATGCAAAACACCAACTGGAGCCTAATGCAGTGTTAGGTTGTTCTTGGATTCACAAGTCCAAGCCCCAAATGACCATTCAAATCTAAGAGTGCTTAAACAAACTGATTCTCCTTTGTTACAAATTAGTATCTTAGGATGCAGGTAGAGTAAGAAAGCTGGGAAGTCCTTTCCAGTGATGTCTGATATTGGCAGTGGTGGTATTACGATGAACTGGATTTTTATTAGGGTATTCTTTCAGCACTGTTAGACTGTTGGTTTTAATTTGAGAGGGTGGGGGGAGGAGGTTCCCCTCCAGTGGTTGCTACTCGATGGCAAGTACTGCTTGCAGTGCTGGGCTACATTGAACACTGCTCAGTTTCAAGGTCACTGTTACATTCTTAAGTTATTCTTAGGCACAGCAGATTGCTACTTTCAAATGCATCCAAAAATGAGTGAATGTCTGGAGGAATATTGTTTTCAGCTTTCTATTTTTACTTTAAATATAGTTCTTACTACTTAATCAAAATTAAGATTTGTGTCTCTGTCCTTACAACGTACTCAGTTAAGCACCTTCAGGAAAGACTGGTCTGTTTGCTAAGCTCCATTTTGAGTCAGGGAGCTTAATGCCCTCTTTTATGTTACATTAGTGGCTCACATGTAGAACTCTTGTCTTTACAATCCTGCCTGTATTTAAACCAAACTCGATTCCTGCATTTCATTCAACAAAGAGATAGTTTTGTCACTGCTGTCCTGATGCAAACAATTCCACTGGGGAGGGTACATTGCTTGAATGTCAGACTTCTTTGAACTTATCTTGGCCAAGTGGCTGAGTTTCAGATTTAGAGGTTACTTATCTTGCAACCAAGGATTTACTGAAAGAAAAGTCAAACTGCCTTCTAACAGAAATATCTAAATGCATTAAGAAGCTGACTAGAAAGAGAATATGGAAGGAAATCCAAGATTAATTTAAAGGTTGTTTTTACCATGTGGAAGACCACAGGTATTCCTCTGATGATGCTTGTTATGTGAAATGGTTTGATACATTGCCAGTATTAGAAATTCAGTATCTTAACTTGTGCGGACTGATCCTACCTTTCTTCTATTACTTTCCGTGTACTTCTGTGTATGATAACATGTACCCATAATGAATCCAATAAAGTGCTTTAAAATCTCTGGGATGAAGGAATAAAAATGTGTTCAAATAGGTGCAGAAAAGCAAACAAGGTCTAGGTTTTTTGCTGCTTTACCAAAACCAAATCCCAATGAGTAAAGGAATTTAAAGTAACGTGCAGATTTAGATACAAAACATGTTTTGATTCTTACAGAAAAAATACTTCAAACTTGTCTATCTTTTTTTGCATTTCAGCAATATAAATGAGTTCAGAGATGGCTTTTGTCATAAAATACAGTATATTGTGATAATTTGGTATGCCTTTCTGTTACAGATTAACTAAACTCCAGATATTGGAACTTAGAGAAAACCAGTTAAAAATATTGCCAAAGTAAGTATGGATGCCATTTATTTGAACTAATTTGGAGGTGTTTTTCTGTAGTTGTACAAATAAAGTAGTGCGTATTGAAAAGTAGATCACAGTTTAAAATGTGTAGCTAAGGAATTGGACTAAGTTCTCACAAGGAACTTTCCCTTCACACTGCTGAAACTATATCTCACTTCAGACTGAGTGGTCTGCCTATTCAGAGATTTTTTTTTTCCACTGTCCAGCTCTGTGGATTTCTGATCCACCTATTGAGCTTTTAAGTCAACATGTGGGCACCTCAGGATGATTGTTCTGAGATGTCTGATGCTTCTTGCATGCAGTATTGTATGGGTGTGTAGATGCCTGTCTGGGTACAGTTCTGATGGCTGAGTGTCTGAGATCTGGGCATTGGTAATTAAGATCATTATCTCTAAATCAAATGTGGACTTTTAAGATGATTGCTCAGAGTGACTGAGGGTATGCGATTTACATGACTTGAACACTTTTTTTAGTTGAATATACTTCAGGGCTGAAGTAAGTGATGACACATCACTGTTGCGTGGAATCTGTTACGCTGTACCTATTCTATAATACGCTAGGCTTGTTTAACACAGTGGCAGCATATTCCTCGGGTGTGTTTTCAGTCATAGTAAAATAGTTCTGGAAGTTCTTACAGCATTAGTTTTAACAGTAAATCCAATTGTACCTCTCAAAATCTAGCATCTTTCTAAACCCTGCCTTGCAATTCTCACCCATTTCATCAAACAAACCCAGGCTGATGGTGTTGCAGTTCCTGATGTTTCTATGAGCTAGAATAATGCTCTGAATTTTCTGACTTGGACCATGGAGGTCAAAGTGGGTTAACAGAGGTATAAAAGGCCAATAAAGAGAGAAGCAGAGATCCCCAAGATGGGGTGTGAATAACCGCTTGTAGAGTCCTCAGTGTGTTGTGGTGTGCTGTAAAAGAGGTCTTGCTCTGGCAACAGAAACTGGTAAAGGGAGCTGCTGGTTTTGGTGGATACAGGATGTTCCGGTGGAGAAGCGTAGGAGTTAACAACTGAATATTCACTCTGTCTAGCTCATATGCTAGCAGAGACTTGCATGCAGTAGGCTGAAGCGTGAATTGCCAGACCTTCAAATAAAACAGCCAGTTTTCTTAGTGACTGTAGCTAATTTTATGCCTAAGACATGAATGACCAAGGGGTATGTTGCTTTGGAATTCCCTTTTTGTTTGCCTAGATACTGTACTGTGGTGTCTGTTGTCATATTTAGAATGAAATGTACAAGATCAGAAAGAATTTAAATCTTCCAAGTGTGAAGCATTCTACTCATTCTACCCTCCTCTGCTTTTTCTGCTGTCACTAATTTTCAGCAGAAAAGAATCAGAGGACACGTAATTTGGGGTAGTAGCTCTGTAAATTAAGTTAGTCTCAACTGAGGAACAGTAGCTGCAATTAAAACGCGTAGCTAATACATGTTTTTTTTTATAAAATTACTCTGACATTAATTGCCATAGTTAACACTAATAGCATAAATTACTTGTGATTTTAAAAAGAGTAGTTTATAGAGGTCTCTTGTAGTGATAAGAGAGATTTAAACAAATGCTGTTGCGTATTCAAGCCAAACGCAACTTCTGTTGAAGTTGCTGGGAATTTTTTTGTTGACTTCAGTGTTTTCAGGGTTTCATCCTTGCTGGGAAACTAAATAGCAGCTGTCATGAAGATGTCTGCTGCAGCACTTCCATAATGATCTACAGTACATCTTGAGATGCCACCTTTCCTCTTCTGGAAATCTTGTGGCTCAATTAAGGGAGATTAAAGCTGTTGAGACTGCTTTTTTTTTTTTTTAAATATATAATTTAATTATACATTAGTATGTATTTTGCTACAGTGAAGCACCAGAAACATACATTGTTTATGTATGATGTACACTGGGGAAAGAAAATTCATTGTGCTGTCCATAGTATGCAAGAGATGAATCTGCCTTTCAGGATAATACAACCGTGCAGCAGTTGACCTGGCCAACAAAGGCATCCATGGCCTGGCTTTAACTATTATGTTAGAACAGAAGCTGAACTGAAATTCAAACTTCCACAGTTTTCCAAACCTGAGTATGTGTTTTAAAAGTAATGCTCTATACAGCTTTAAACAGTGTCGAAAATCCAAAAGCTTTTTTTTGAAGCTAGTAAGATGTAGCAATACTTACTAATATTTTTGCTATAGAATACAACTGCCTTTTCTTGTTTCCCTGCTACTCTCACCTTTTTAATATTTTCATACTTAGAGCGAATTCTTTCATATTTGAAATGAGAAAATATTTGGATAAATGTTTACAAAATCAGCTAGCCCTTTTGCTGAGTTAAACATGCACATAATTTTTAACGCTAAAGCATGAAGTACTTGAAAGACTGTTAATCAAAAAGGGTAATTAATGCCAACACACTAAATCAACCTTGCTTTGTGCCAAATGCATCATTTTGCTTGGAGCTTATCCACAGCCAGAGACTGCAAAACTGGCAGTATTATAATGCAAACCAGCTCAGTGAAAATATTTCTCCTGAAAGGAAAGCACAAATATACAGAGACTATTTTAGAGGCATTTATATGATAGGTAGCTGAAAGGTGGGAAAATGGTCCAATAGAAATTTTAAAGTTTATTTTTTTATTTTTTTAAACTTCTGTTGCCTAATTGTCAATAAAAAGAGTAATTTTTTTAGAAAGAAGCAAGTTATTTGAGAGTGTAATTACGATGATTCAGGGCCCAATCTTGCTATCACACACACCTCTTGAATTGTATGCTACTTGAAGTAAGCTGTAGTGTTAACATCAGAATCTGAGGCATAATTTAGACTACTTGATCCCTTAGTGTTGGGTTGATTTGACGGCAAGTTCAATAATATGAATTATGAAACAGATTTTTCAGTTTCAGGAAAGGATTACATAGCCCCATGGCAAAGATAGAAAGATATAACTGGGTGATCTAGTAAATTTTTGTTTCCAGGCCTGTTTTCCTCTTCCTTTTAGCACTGAATTTTCCTGTTACTTTAATATTATTGGAAGCTTTGTTTGCATTTTGTCTGAAGATACAATTGCTCTATAAATAATACAGAAAAGCAAAGACATACTAGTCATGGAATAGCTGAAAGTGATATAGATTAGGCAGGTGGTGGGGAAGGGGAGGAAAATAACTGATGTCTCAGTCTTGTAAACATTTGTGTATGTTTTACAGTTGAGTGGATGTGTTTGCTGGATTACAGATGTTTTTGCAAAAAAAAAAAGGGACCTAAAATAAGTCAAGTTACTTTGTTATACTGTCAATGTTAGGTAACATTAATTACGCAGATAGTTTTGTTGGTTTGTTTTTTTTTTTTTTTTTTTTTAGTATGATAGTGAAGATTAAGGCAAGAATGGGAACTTTGGTTTGCCTTAGAGCCATTAAGGATGTAGCACTGGCAGGATGGGAAGGGGAGGGAAGGGAGCACCTAGACCTTGGGTTGGACTGAGTGGAATTTGTGTATCTAGTGTAATTTGGCAGCTGGGAGGAGAGGAGCTTTCTTGCTTAGATTCTGTGAATCTAGCGTTAGCTGTGTAAATAGTTTGGTCTGAGTTGAATGGGGTACAGGAGGAAGGAAAAACAATCACTCAGACCTTGGAGTGTGTTGGCCTGGGAGATTGAGAGGGGATTTTGTGTGTGTGTGTGTGTGTATCTTTACCAAGCTATTAAAATAAGAAGAGAAGAGTTCATGTTGAACTGAAAGAAAAAAATTCCATTCATCTCAAGCTGCAGTAAAAAACCCTGCCTGACTTTGTTTCAATTCAGCGTCATCAAAATTCCCTGAAATCAGATGGAACCTTTTTCATTTTGTTGGTGTTGCCTGGGTTTTTTTCCTCACTTTAAAAATTTCTATTTATTTCTAAGCCTGAAAATTCAGTTAAAATAAAAATCAAGGTACTGTCTTAAACTGTTGAAATGAAAGCTTTATAAAATAAGCCTTCCCCCCCCCCCCAAATAATAATTTAAAGAAACTAATATATCAAATTCAATCTCACATAGTTGTGAATGTCCCAAATCTACTTTTTGAGGCTGAAATTTAGATAATCAGTGAAGTTTTGGACTGTTCTCTCTCGTAGCCCACAGTCTAGCTAACATAGCTTTGAAACAGAAGAAATCTAAACCCTTTTTAAATTGACGTAAAAGTACAGTATGATGATGCCTGTGAAGTTTTGAAAGCTGTGGAATGATATGCTAGATCCTTTAAGTAAGTCTTCAGCTGTGCTTCTGGGAGATGCATTGGGGCAAATTTGTTAGGAACATATGGCACTAAAATTGGTATTGGCGTGGTCTCATAAAGCTTTGAGAAATTTAGGTTACACAGTGTTTCAGAGGAACTTACATAATTTATGTTAGAATTGGAAAATTAATTCTAGCAGTTAGCTTACTGATAATCATCCAGCTTTGAGAAATGAGGGAAAATGTTTCTCAGATTCTTCTGGAAGTAGCTTTTTCATATTTTTTTTTTCTTCTTTGAGACAATGGGAATGTCAGTTAAAGGCTTTCCCCTAAAGCTGATGTATGCTATGTGTGCAGGGCAAAAAATTGTTTCTGCTTTTGTCTTTATAATGTCTTTACCTACTTGTGCTAAATTTGTCGTTTGTCCCCAACGTGATTACTATGTTGTAATAAAAATGAAGTCTATATGCAAATGTTGAGTGTAATCCTTTATGGAGATTATGTAATGAATAATACTAATAATCCCATTAACTTTCAATAAATAAGGCACTTTCCAATAGAACGTATTTTTTTAACTGTATATTTACAACAACTGTAATATTTTGTGTATTTGAAGAACAACTGAAACTTTGAATAGCTGTCTAGAGCATCCTGTGCTCCTGCGGATGTGTTTTAAAGATAGTAGCATTCATACATATATTCTGATAATACAAAAGACGCTACCATTTAGAAGCTCTTATATTTAGTTTTTCCAGAATCTTATAGTACACACTTAAGGTTTATATTTGAAAGTTTTAGATATTATTAATTGTTCTATAGAAATGTATTATTAAATAAATGTAGAACACTGTGTCATATGAGGAATTCACAACCCCTTTGAAATTGTTTTTAGTTGTACTGCTGTTGACTGGAGTACTGATCATGTAGACCACCATGTGCAGTGGTAGATAATTTCTGTGGGGTCCCCAAAGTAAACTTTAAATGGAGGAAAAATTTTGCCAAAACACAGCTTGAAATAACAGATTTTACTTTATTTTAGTCATTGATTTAATCTTTGCCAGAAGTTGGCTTAAAGAGTATTGATGTGTCAAAATCCAATTTAGTAACCTGATTTGTTGTAGGACTATTGTAGGACTGTTGTAGCATAAATAATTAGGATTCCAGACCATATCATATGGAGGCTACGTTGTCAGCAGCCTGGAAAGGGAGAAAGGTGGTGGTGGTTACCGTGTCTCAACAGTGGTCTATAGCTGATTGTTCAGCAGTGGTCTTTCTTTGGGAGGAAAACATGTAGTTAACCAGCCTTTGGCTGCTGTGAAGACTTACTGTGACTGTAGGTGAAAAGCTGAAACACTCAAAAGAAGAATAACTTCACTGAATTTGTCTCTATCATAAAGATTACTCTAGTGGTCTTTAGTTTTTGTGAACTAAACTGAGATGAGTTGTAGCGTAGTCTTTGTGTGACGGTTTACCGTTCTTATGATCATTATGTGCCTGGTTGAATAGTGTGTGAAATGTTGGCCTTATTTAGATACCAGTCCAGTTACAGAACAGCATCACTACTTAATATTGTTTAAACTAATACATTTGTATCAATACAGGAAGACTTGGTGTAAGTGGTATTTTCTTAAATCTAATTCCTTATTAATCCCTGTCCTGTGCAGAACCATGTCCAGACTGACTCAGCTGGAGAGACTGGACTTGGGAAGTAATGAATTCACAGAAGTGGTGAGTTTTGCCTTAGTAATGGAGCTTTGTATCTTTTTATAAATCTCTAACATTTTTTTAATCAATATGAAAATGTAAACATCAGCTTAAGAGTTCTGCTACTGAGCAAATATTATGCACACCTCATACCACTTTATGGAGCCTGTTGTAAAAATTATGTGCATACTCTGATGAATATGAGTATGTTTTTCCTCAGTTTGAAAATAAAAGTCTGTGGTATAGTATGGTTACTGTACTTGTAAAAAATTAATGGTAATATGTGTTTGAATTACAAACATCATTGTTGGCTTATAATAAGTTCTAGACACTTACTGGTTATCATGTATTTAAGGTTGCAGGTTCGATATAAACTGTGTAACCTGCTTTTATTATGTACAAATTGTTTAGATCCAAGGGAAATTATATTAATTTTAAGCTTGAATATTGTTCAAAATAGTATTTACAGCTGAGGTGCTCAGATTTTTCCTTCAGCATGCATCAATTTGTTTTCTGTTCATGGTATTACAGACAGATACTTCTAATATTTACAATCACTTAACATCTCTCTGCTTCTGCAAGTACTTTCCTGGATAAAGGAATTGAAATAGAAGTATAATGGAGCATACTGACTTGCCATATAATAAAGTCAAGCCTTTGTGTGCCACCAGTAGATCATGCAGAGCTGAGCACTTGCCTAGTTGTATGGTTTGGCAGATAGGGAAGGGTATTTAAGGAATTGTTCATTAGCATTATTACACCTCTCACCATTACCATTACTGCCATATTCTAAGGTATTCTAGGGTAGATATTCATGTGGGAGCCTTAAACTAATGTGCCCTGGCCCATGTTAAGCCATAACAGCCAGGAACTAAGTATAGGCTGCAAAATTACCTGTTTGGGTACACATTTGGCTGATTTCTGCATCTCTCCCAGCCTTTTAGTTTTAAGAGTCAACTACTGGTAACTTATTCATTTAAGACCTTTTGGTAAAAGCACAAACCAGTCTGAAATGGCTTTTTTGGTTAAAGATCTGTGTGAAAGGTAGTCTTAAGTTAAGATTTTCTCTTGGAAAATGAATTCCTACTATGCAGGAGTTCTGTATATTTACAGTATAACAAAATTGAGTTCTGCACTTTGAACTTGATTGTTGTTGTTATGGTGCAGTAGCACCTGTTTTATATTACTTTCTCAGGGGGGAAGTTTAAATGGGAAAGCATATGCAACATGGACGTTTACCAAGAAGTGGTCTTTCCCTGATATGTAAGATACTTTTGACAATACGTCACTTTCAGTGCTGTGATCAGGTTCTTAAAGGATTTTTTATATCTACTATATACTTATGTTTCAAAAAGTGAATTACCTGGGTTTTCTTTGACTCAGTGAAACAAGTTTATATAACAGCTATAAGACAACATTGCTTAAAGTTGCAATAGATGAATCACTGAAGTTGTTTTTGCCTTTCACTATTTTCTGTATGAAGATTTTAAAAAAATGGCTTCCCTTTACAGCCTGAAGTACTTGAACAACTGAGTGGGTTAAAGGAATTTTGGATGGATGGTAACAGACTAACACTTATTCCAGGGGTAAGTCCTTCTACTGTGTTAAACACTTAGTATTTTAATTTACAGTGATACTTGCTTTCTCAGCTGTCATATGTTACACTTGCTTTGTAAAGTTAATGTTATTTAAAACCAAAAGGCTAAATGCCACTTAAATGCTTAATTAGTCTACTTAGAAATTGTCACTGATCATAAGTATCAATACAGGCTGGGGGATGAAGGGATTGAGAG